>VYZR01095778.1:9408-21862 GCA_013400675.1 Oxylabes madagascariensis
ATTTTTTGTGCCTAATATTTCATGGGTTAAAAAAGCAGCATATATATAATAATGCATTGCTTTGCTTTGAACTGTTGCAGTAGAAACTGTGTTTGCAGACAGAAAAAAGAAAGGGTCAGTCCAATTGTGTTGTGGAGGTTGTTTCTTAGAATTGCCAGTGACATGGATGCACAGGAGGGTTCCTATCCAAGTATCTGCTTTGGCAAGCAGATCGCTTTTGAATTCATGCTCTTTTTAACATACGTACCCAGCAGCAGGCACCAGAAAATTGCAGCGGTCATGATGATCCAGAGCTTATCCAGATGTCTGTTTGCCTGTTTCCCACTCAGTCAAAACCCCAGCTTTTAATTCTGTGGCTCTGAAGCCTTCATCAGAAAGATTTTGGGTTTTGGCCCAAAAAACTCATGTCATTTTTGACACCAGGCCCTCTGCATTCACACAGCCCAGGGTAGCAGCACCGTGCTCTGTATTCTTCAGTCATGTTCTCAGTGCCTCACCCAACCTGAAAATCAGTTTGGGAATCCATATTTCCTAAGCAGCACTACAATAACCTGTTGGAAAGAGCCTGTGTACCATCTGTTGTCACTGCTTGAAGAGGCTGTGAACAAATTCTGAATCTCAGAGTCTTCGAGGAAATCCTCTGTTTTGGCATTTAAAGCCAAATTATGATTTTTATTGACAGTAAATTGGCACTAGAATTACAATGCCATGTGGAACGGTAAGTGAAAAGGTGTACGTTATGCTAATGCTGTCCAAGTGCACAATTACACATGATACACCTTTCAAAATCCAGATGGACTGGATTTCTCCAGTGGAGAAATATTTTTGCTACTAAGAAATCACTGAGTAATAAAATAGCAGATGATCCAGCTAGGCATGAGACCATATGCATTCAGGCCTCATGTAGCTTATTATTAAAATGTCTTCCTATTGAAGATAATCAGTGAAACCTCACTGACTATGGAAATTATATCCCAGGCACTAACAGAGTTCTTTATTACCACTCTTAACACCGTTAGACCTCAACTCATGTTGATTTTTCATAGGCAGGTAGGTAGAACTATACCCTCTTTGTGTTGCTTAGTTGTGTTTAGTGTGGGAGGCAGTGTCGCATTCCCCCCTCGCTGCCGTGCATTGGTTTAATGCCTCTGGTGATTTTCCTTGGCTCCCAGCACAAGGGCTGTTACACAGCTCAGTAGTGTCCCTAATTAGCAGAGGCATGAAGTTAGCAAAGTAAAACCTCTCTATCACTTCAAGCATTTTTGCAATTATAGAAACGGTGAAGCTGGAATTTTCTATATTCAGTGACTGTACCAATTGTCATCTGCATATTTGATTTGACAAAAGGTCTTTTATTTCTGTACGGTTCAGCCCTTTGCAGCAAAGCTTTATAATACCTCTGAAACAATTCAACAGGAGTTGTCAAATCTGTCTCAATTAAGAGTTGAATGGTTCTGAATCTAAAGTGCATAAATACATTTCAAGAGCTTCAGAGATGCACGAATCACTGAATTGTGGGTGTACTGCTGAATAAAATGTTACATTCTGTACGGAACAGTTTTATAAAAATACCTTCAACTTTTCATATGAAATACAATGCATGTTAGCAATACATCAAGGGACTTCATTGGATGGAGAAGTTATATACTTTCCAGTCATATAAATCAGAGGGAAAAAATCCCTAGTTTATATAAACAGAGTATAATTATTTGGGAAATGGCAGGTCAGTGTTGGTGTATATATAATATATTCAGTCTACTAGTCATTGAGAAAACTTTCAAGATATGTCTGATACATAGAGCTCGTCCATCACTGAATTGGACAAATCTACAGAGAGAAATACAGCAACTGTCATATAGCATCATACATGTTTTAGATGGACTCTAATGAGTCAGTTGCCAAAAGCGGAGCATTTATAAAAATTGGTGGGAGGCCATTTTCATATATTTTATCTGGAAATTGACCCCTGTTACTGCAGAAATATTCAAGACAAGCCATAGGCTGCCAACAGAATTCCCTGTCTGAGATAAGGTGTGCAAAAGCGTCATCATACAGTGTTTTCTTGTATGTGGATTTGACAGCAAGAACACATTCGTAGTTTTAGCCAAAATTGGAACCTGCACTGCGACTGCTAAATTTTGCTTTCAGAATAAACAGCTGAGCTCCAAGTCTGCAGAAGTGTCACTTAACAATGCAGTTCTGACAGGTCTCTCACCACACATTGCACCATTAGGCTTTGCTGCAATAGGAACAAACATGCCTACATGCCAATATTTTCAAGTGTTTTAAGTTGCTGGAAACAAGTTTTCTTAAAACTAGGATTTATTTAGAAAAAGTGTTTTCAGTGATTTAGTCTTCCATTCACCAGAAATTAATTATTTGCAGATGTCTAGAGACATAACTGTTAGGATTTTTTTTTATTCTGTAGTAATAAAAACTTTATTTATGCAACTTATTTATTCTGTTTAAAGAGAATGTCTCAGCTATAAGCTTGCAGGAGGCAAATCAAAAGACTCGGAGTAAAAACAGAATTGCTATTGTGTGAAAAAATTAAGTAGATAAATAAGGTTGTTGTCCCCACCAATACTAAAATTTAAAAAAATATGTAACTATAGAGACTCCTGTTTCAAGGTGGTGTCATTTAAAGGTAAGTTTATGTTTTAAGTCTTGAATAAGACTAAATATGGTAGATCATTGATCATACAATGCAGTAATCATTAAAAAAAAATCGTTAAAGACAAAATTACATGTTGTGCCAGCTCAAATTTTTTGTTTAGATCATTTGTGACACGGCAATCAATCTTACTTTCCTTATCCATCAAAGAGAGAGTAGTAAATGATGCACTTTGTTGAATGAAAATTGTTGGTGATTGATCTCTGTGTAGTCTAAGCTATAGTGTCCTGTTGTACAAAGTTGTACAATGTTTACCCATATACTGGAAGGTAATACAGTCAGAAGCAAAGTGACAGCAGAAATGTTTGCATAAGTCTTACATTGTGCAAAAATGTTAAGAGTTGTCTGTCTTGAACTGAGTCAGCATTTAAGTAGGATTTTTTTGAAGGGAATATTAAGTTTCGGTGTTCTTTTTAGTTAGATGCTGTTCTGCTTCAAAATATTTCTAACAGAATAAATATAAATTCCGTTGTAGTATATTCTTCTATGTGTTTTCCCCTTTGAAATAAGCTTGACCAAGACTTGATTTCCTGAAAAAATGAAATGTTGCCCACAAAATGTGTCCTTTATACTTTCTTATCCTTTTTGCACTCTGTTCTTAAATATTGTCATGTTTTACTTTACAATATCACCGTTATGTTCTACCATGGATAACAGGGCAGCAGCTGTTTTATGAAGCAGATATATGATATAAAGTTTTTCTGTCCTGCCTTAAATACAGCTGTTAGTTATTAAAAATTGAATTGAAAATCATGTCTAATTGGTAGAATATAATGGAGAAAATTGGTAGAAAAGTAGCACTGATTATTCACGTGTGCAATAACCCTTACCTGTTTAATTTGCCAGTTGGTTAAATACATTTGTTGATGTTACTTGTAGTCAACAAGACTTTAGCAAAGCTCTATCTTTAATTATTTCTGTTCAAAAAATATTTCAGTATTTTTCAGCCAATATATGTCCAATCATAGTTATTTTTGTGGTTGTATAAATATTTGGAAGTCTGATATTTGTATTAAGGGTATTCTATATGCCTTTATGTTGCATTTTTAAAGTGTGCACAAGAGTTAAATTTGTGGCTCATTTTCAGGTTGTTGTCCATTACATTACGTTTAGGATACCCCATAATGTTTAGAATTTTGCCTCTTTAGATTAAGACAATTCCAAGTTACAGCAGCTAACAATGACAGCATCAGCATTCTGGTATTTCACTGCCAATAATACCCAAGAAGGAATTTCCAGTTGCTTTTGTGAAAGCAATTCTCCGATGCAAAAACACATCAAAATGTGTTGGCAGTTTTTGACCTGATCCTTTCGTAACTTGTAGATTACTGGAGCGAGAGTGACAAGGAGGAAGCTGACACTCCATCAACACCGAAGCAGGACAGCCCCCCGCCCCCGTATGACACGTACCCGCGGCCACCCTCGGTGAGTCACCTGCAGGTGTCCCTAGGAGTGTGTCCCCAAAGCGCCACCTCTGCCTGCTCTCCTGCCTGGGAGCACGCACGTGGGCCCAGGATAGTGCTCGGCTGTGTGTTTTTTAAGTCACTGCCTGACTTAGGGTATTTGTTAAGCAGCACGCATTGCAGACTTCAATGGCCATCATTGCTGTTTCCACTGGTTTGTAGAGAACAGGGATTTATAATCCCACTTGCTGTACAAAATAGATTAAGTTACAGAATACTTTCTTTTTGTTCTTCATTCATGATGGACAGCTACTCATCCATGCAATCCCTCACCACCCCCTTATCAACTTTCTGAGAAAATGTTATTGCCTCAGGAGCAACACAGACTCTTCTCTAAGGCTCCAGCAGTTGTGCTGTGAAGCTTTACAGTAATAAATTACACTTGAATTTCCAGAGAAATGCCAACATAAAAATTTTTTGTCTTGTATTGCAAACAGTGATACCAGGTGTTCTGTAATTGTGAAAAGGTAGGTTTCTCTTACAGAGAAATATAAATTAGAAAAAAGGGGGATTTTGTTGTTGTTTTTTTTTCTTGACGCAGTTGTTGATATAAAACTGTATTAAAGACCTCTAACTTACTCTCCGCTGGAAAATTTAACTTTCATCTCTGCATACTCAGTGTTAACTGATGCATCTTACTTGGATATGGTTTTTGGAATGAACAATCGGGAAATTCAGGGGAAAGAGAGCATTTATGATGTTTAATTTGAAGGCAGTACTTTATCTGACAAAAATTTTAGATCTTTGAATGACAGTACTGAAGCACTGCAAACATGATTCCAAAGAAATGCAAGATAACAAGAGGCATTTGGATAGCATTTTAAAGGTTTTGAATGAATCAGGTACATCTCTTCTATGTCTTCCTTAGTGCCATATTTCGCACTATTTCGCAAAGTTTTCTGCAAATTTTCATTCCTTATTTTATGGATTAAATGACATAGTAAAGATACTTACTATGAATAACTATCAGTATTTGACCTACAGGTGTGACATATACAGACATGAGTATGCATTAAAATTAGGATGAGGACAGGTTATGAGGTAAGTCTGCAACTCGTTAATGAACCGTGTGCCATCGCTGGTAATGAGAAGGGACAGGTTGCTGTTATTAGCAGTAGTTCTTGGTGTGCATTGATCTGAAGGTTGCTCCTTGTTGCAGATGAGCTGCACCAGCCCCTACGTGGAGCCCAAGCACAGCCGCCTCTCGTCCACGGAGACGTCGCAGTCGCAGTCGTCGCACGAGGAGTTCCGCGGGGAGGTGGCCGGGAGCACCACCGAGTCCCCGGTGCGCAAGACGGCCAGCCAGCGGCGCTCCTGGCAGGACCTCATCGAGACGCCGCTCACCAGCTCGGGACTGCACTACCTGCAGACGCTGCCGCTGGAGGACTCCGTGTTCTCCGAGGTGGCCGTGGTGTCCCCCGAGCACCGGCGGCAGTCCACCTTGCCCACCCAGAAGTGCCACCTGCAAGACCACTACGGCCCCTTCCCGCTGGTGGAGGGCGAGCGGATGCAGGCGCTGAACGGGAATGGGGGAAAGCCCCGAAGTTTCACCCTGCCCCGGGATAGCGGCTTCAACCACTGCTCCCAGAGCCTCTCGGTCGGTGCTGCCGACCACCAAGAAGAAGCACAGCAGAAGGAGGTTGAGGAGGAGGAGGAAGAGGAAGGCAAAGCAGCAGAAGAAAACCAGGAAGATAAAAGTAAGTATGGGATATTTCTGTGGCTTTTCAAGCGTCCTGTTTGTGTAATGTAGAGGTTGTTTTTCCTTTTTCCTATCAAAAATCCCCAGCAGTCTTTCAACATCCCCCATGTTTTACCAGGTCCCACTTGTTGCACACCTCTTTGGTCTGCCTTATGTATGAGGCCTAACAACCAGAGTGCTGCATGACCTCTCACGATCACCAGACATTTCCCTGTAGGCTTGTCACCAATCACCTTCTACTAGTCATTCTTAGTTTAAATGGATTTTCTTCCATGCTTTCTTCACGTTTACACTTGCGCAGTATCCTCCTCCACTGACACACACGTGTTTCAGGGACATGCTTAGTAAGATTTCCAGCCAACTCCATCTGAGCTGTAAAAACCTCTTGGTAAATCCTGGAGTGCAGAGTCAGGCTGTGATTGTGTAGTATCCAGGCAGGCAGGTCACAAGACATCCCCAAATCTGTAAGAAGTTGGAAAAGGGAAAGTATTTTCCCCAGTTCCTCTCATTGTGATTTATAAAGAAAGAAATTCAAACAGCATTCCGAAAAAAAAAAAAAAAAATTTATAGAGATCAACTGGGACCAGTGGGGCTTAAAAAAATCATAATGCTGAGTAACTGTCAGTTACATGGCACATAAACTCCATAGAGATTAGTGCTACTTATCAAACATAATCCAAATAACCAGGGATTAGAGAAGGTCCCTGCCCCTCCTGAACATGTAAACACATTTCTGTGTCTGTTTCATGCTCTGTCCTTCACTGTCATTTGTGGAGCTTCTCAGCATGTGCTGCTAGCAAAGTTGAGTCCACACCCAGGTTGTAGGGTCAGTCAGTGAAGCCCGCACTCATGATTTGTGGGGTTGCACTGCAATTAAGTTATCTGAAGTGGCAAAGAAGGCAGAACAGCCCTTGAAGCTCTCCACGGGTCTCTGCTATCTGCTCCTTCAAATTCAGCTTTTTCACTGCAGTAAAGAAGTACAAAAATGGTTGAGAGGAAAGGGTAATGAAAGATTTGTGTGATTAACTACCTACCTAAGTTGATTCATTAAGGTTAGCACCTTTGTTGAACATTAAAATTTATGTGGATGTTATTTAGTATACTTGGGAGAGATCAAAAGTTTCCCATTGCCCTTATGCTTTAGGCATTACCTTCTAAACATCTGCAATTCTTTACTTTCTTCTGGTGCTTTGCGGAAACAGTAGTTTCTTCTGAAGATATTAAATTTGATGGCATTGAAAGTTTAAAAAGACACTATTTCAGTTGTGTTCATGCATGAAACTTTGCAAAAAACTGATACATTTATTAGGGTAGTATTAGAGTCTTACTGACTGTGAAATGAAGCTGTCTAACAGGGTTAAATTTCATCAACCATGCAGAATATTTTGTCCTATTTTTAGCCTTCGGTTTTGGTTTTCAAATGGATTTTTACTGATAACAAGATAAAAATATTTTTGTAAAAAGTCCTTACTGAAAGTGGAAAGGGTCAAGGAGACTTTCCACTGGCTTTGCTGTGCTGTTTGGGCACTGTTTAAACATACTGTTGCAAGGTCTAAGGTTTTAGGTGTTTTAAATCTCAATTTCAATGCTTTTTGTGTACCTGGTTGTAGCATTTTATAGCATGCTAATTACTAGTAAAAGGCTAGTGCTTGATTTAATAGACTTGGGCTTTTCTCCATCCTTCTATACTAATTTCCAGAAAAGGAGAACAAAGGTGTAATTTTTGAAGTGGTCTACCTGTATATACATACTTATATTTTTTATTTGAGTCTGGAGGTTTCCTTGGTTGAGGCTTTAACAGATTATTTTTGAGACATTGATGACCAGCCAGACAAGTCAAGTGCTCATGATGAGTTGTTGACCTTGAAATTATAAAACCAGAAGTGAAATACTGTCTTGTCTGTTGAAAAGTTTAAGTGTTGAATTGCTTGTTGTTATGACTGCAATGTTCTGTTTGCAACTCTGACTTTTTCCAGTGCCCTTAACAATAAAAGGCAGGAGGATTTCCTGCAAGTGGTGTTCCTAAGTGCAAAATCCAGTTTCTGAGCTGAGAGATTTGCTTACATCTGCTAAGTCACTAACAGGATGGGTGACCTTGTGTGTGCTACCTCACTGCCTCCTTCACTTCCATTGCTCTGGGAAAATGAAACATTGCGACTGGCTGGAGAAAGGAAATCCTCTCTCAGAAGTGTTTTAACCTCATGTTGAATGTTCCCTCATGTGGTATCAGAATCTTTTAAATATATTTATTTGCCTTACACGTTTGTGATCCTGACATAGTTCTGGGCTCTTGGATGGTTACATGTGTTCTTGTGTGTACATGTGTGTGTTTTAAAGCTTAATCATCCCTACTGCTTTTTGTGTGGGACAAGAATGCAGCTCCTCTGCTGTTGTCAGATGTCATTGCCAAACGTTTGTTTTCTCAGCTTTCTGTTTCTACATTCTCACTTTTAGAACCACATGAATTTAAATTAAATAGTGAAATGCTGTCCTGTTTCTTCCAACTGCTCTTGCAGAATTGTTTTCAAATAACTGCACCAGAAACTAGGAGCTCCACACTTTTTTCAGATGCTGTCCCCAGCTGCTATAATTTAACATAATTCTGTTGACTTTGTACTAAAGCTACACTGATTTGCTACAATTAGACATCTCTCAGTCACCACTTTATGTCTTAGATATTGCAAGACTTTACTGACCCTGCAAATAGTTCTGTGTATCAGCTCTGCTACAATGCCTAGATATATGTGGTAAATTGAAATTGTCCTATCCTGTGTTTGTCTGTTAGAACCTAACTTCGTTGTGTGTTCAGTTGCTTCTTTTTGTCCTGTTATATCACATTAACATTGCACTGCTAATCCTTAATGGATTGTTTTATTTCCCAAGTGACTTTTGTGTAAATCATTTAGATGTTCCATATTGACCCCATCTTGTAATAGTCTCTTGCTTTGTAATCAAAGAGGATTCTCTTGTGGGATATTTGAGCTTTTCTATGTGTTTGCTCCTGACTATGCAAATGGCAAACCATGTTGAGACCTATGGCACCGAACATGCCCCTTGCTGTGCTGTTCAGAGGCAACCTGCACACAGAGAGCAGGTTGAAGGCTGTGGCACAGTGTTTGCATTTCTGTGATTCAGTTGTGAGGGAAAAGTTGGGCCTTTGCAGGTTTGTCTTCTGCTAGTGGGAGGTAATAAAAGAGACAGCAGCGTATCATGACCCTGTCACCCCCTTCCCTCTGGCCCCACCTCTGTCTGCACTCTGCGTTTTGACAGATTTTGCCACTTAATGCAAACAGCACTTCTAGAGAGACTGCTTCCAGGTTTTGTCCCAGGAAAGCTTGTTTCATTTTTTGCATTTTTTTTTTTGAAATTATCCTTGGTGGTACTTTTCAAAGGCTTCTCTGGTTTGTGCATTACTAGGGTTTCAGCATCTAAAAGAAGTACATAACTAGCACTCTGCAGGGTGTAGCTGGCTGTTGTTCCCGTCAACTTAGCTACAGAAATACCTGCACCTTTTTTGCATACTCCCTGAAAAAGTCTTTGGAGAGCAGCAGTGTCTGTGGGAGCCTCAGGTGCTGTCATCTGCCCAGGGACTGCTGAGACAGGAGCTCTGCTGCTGCCTCCAAGTGCTGCAGGATTGGCTGGGGCAGTACGGGCACTCTTTCCAGGGAACTCACACCTGGGACCTGCAACAGTGTGGAAGGGAGCTTTCCGCTATGCTGCCTCCATAAAATTGATTCAGAGAACATGGATAGAAAAGCATTGATGTCCTTGTTTGAGTTTGAAAGGGTATTTGCAGCAGGAAGAAATTACTTAGATTGTCTTTGCGGTGTTGAACCCCATTTCCTTCTGTGTTGTTTCTTGCCTCTTTGTTCTGCTAGTTTACAGTCCTTTTTCTGCACTCTTAAGAGATATAGTTCTTCCTGACGTGTGTTTAAGGATTTTTTTGTTGCTACCCCATCATCATAACTTTAGAGTACCCTCTATATAGCATGGACAAAGTAACAAGTCTTACATAAATTTTAATAAATCAGTGGCTGCCCTTCTGGGGCAATTAATGGCTGGGAGCCGCTTGTTTGCTGCATTGGTCTCCTTCTCCAGAGTGTTTACAAGATGTGACAATCTTCCTCGTGTGACTTCTGTCACCTTTAAAAGATTTCACAGTGCTTCTGAAGGCTGGGAAGACTCAGAGATATTCCCTGGTATTTTGCTCCATGACCACAAGCTCTCCTGCACATTTGCAACATCTCCTGGCATCCCATGCTTAGAACCACGCAGTCTTGTGAATGTTGCCTCAGAGGAACACAATAGCCTCATGCTCCAGTCTCTGAAACTTGCTTTTTGACCCTAAACTACTGAAAACACTTGTCAAAGGCCAGAGCAGGAGCTAATGTTGGCATTTTGCAGCTCTGAGGGATGTCCAGTCCCTGTGAAGGGTTTCAGGAAAGCTCACCTTTATGAGGTATCAAATTACTGTGCTGAGGTGCCAAGCCTGAGAGGTTTTCTTTTTTTTTTTATTTCCCAATAAAGAACTACAAACCAGCAAGAGAATAAGGGAAACAGAACAATTTCTCCCATGTTGCGACTTCCCAGTTACAGAAATGAAATTCAAAGTGGCAGTGCTTTCACAAAATAGGACAGAGGAGCTAAGGACTCCCATGACTAGCAGCAAGTATCATGCAGTGTGCCCAAGAAGGTATATCCATGGGACATCCTAGGCAGCATTTGCCTTCAAGAAGGAGTTAGTGCTAGTGAAAAATATACTCTGAATAAGGTCAGATATTTCAAATTCTAAAATACAGATCTAGGGAAGCTTCCCTCTATTTAATGAGGGGACTGTAATGCACGGTGCAAATGGTATGTCTCAGACGGATCAGTGTTTGCTAATTAAACACTGTGTTATGAAGTGGTACCCTGTGTACACTTCTAGGTTTTGCTTCTCTGCATTTTAGGTGGTTTTTACTTTGGCAGGTTTTAGGCAACAGTGAAATGTGGGAGTCAGGATGAATAACACAAAAAGCCTGGATTGCACATACTGGAGTTAATGAGGATGTGTGGCTGTAATTAATAGGGCAGTTTGCTTTTCTGACAGCCTCTTTCCATTTTAGAGAGAACATCATTAGTGGTGTCCTGTCGTCTGACCCCCTAGTTTTATGGTCACTGAGAGGCAGGGGAGGAAGCATTAAGATACTGTATTCTTCCCCTCTGGGATTAATGCCCAGGAGTGTCTTAAATAAGCAGAGCTGTGAGAAATTGAGGTAATGTTTCACATTAGAGGTGTTCCATATGAAACTGGTGAATAGCACGAAGAGCAGCACCTTCTGGGACACTAAGGAGGGTGTTACTCTAACTTACTGCATCCGCTATCTGTCCTGTACAACCAACAGCATTTGCCAAGTTGGGGTTTGGCATTTTTTTTTTTGCCTGACATCCTTCTGGGCAGCACAGCCCATGCGTGCTCAGACACTGTAGTAGGTTAATGAAATGTCTGCTTTTTCTGAGCTTTGTTTTTGTGATCGGGTTTTTCATTCCTAATTCCCATTTGAGCCTTCCCGTGACACCTGACTGGGCATTTGCACTCCTGTGGGCTGAAGACCATCAGCATTTTATGCCTTGTCTACTTGTCCCATTGCCTCCAAGGCACTGTTTTTTGCTATTAACTCAGATTGAATTTACCTAAAAATGCTGCCTAATTATGTTCAAAAATATGACTACCTTAGATAAACAACTGAGAGTAGGTACGTTCATTTCTGAGCATGTTCTTTAATTAAAATCTAAAATTTATTCAATAAAGCTTTTTCAATTCTTATATGCAAAAGCAACTCCACTGCAGAAGTCAGTTTGTATTCTAAACAAAAATTATGGGATACAAAACTTCTATAGCCTGATTTTAAATTTCAGTTCAAGGGAAAACATTGCCTGCAGTGTTTGAAAGCCAAGTATTGAATCATTTACTGAGTAGCAATTCAGAAAGCAATATGAGCTGTCAACAAAACTAAGAATAGTTTTAATTTTGTGCTTGTTGGTGTTTATACATATATATGCATTTTGCCCACAAATATCTTGTTGCCACATTTAAAATTTTATTTGATTTCCATTGCCCATGCTGCTAAAAAATGCAAAGAAGAGATGAATTCCTACCTTTCTTTTGGTTTTAATAGCTTTGGGTGTCATTGCCAATAAAGGTCATCTGCTTTTGCCTGAAATATATGGATTAAATTGTCTTTTTATATGCAAAAGAAGTTCACAAGAGAATTTCTTACATGGCCACTCTTCCAAATTGCTTTTCTTGCCAAGTTTCCTCAATTCAGTTACTAAGTTGGGGACTGTCAGTGGAGCTACGCTACTCCCTACCAGAGACCCCTTCAGGTTGGGTGGTGAGGCAAGGAATCTTTACGTGTGGGTATATATTTCTGGTGGGGTTTTTTTATGTTCTGCATTAATTCTCTTGCCAGGTGAATGTGACCAGTCTATTTTACGGTTAGTTTTCCCGCTTCATGGTGTCAGCAAGCTCTGTCTCTGCTGCTGCCCTGAGTCTGGCTGCAGAGATGCTCTCCTTGGGAAAAGGTCACTCATAAATGGTAAAACACTTCACAAGCAACAGAGGGAAGACAGTCCAAG
>VYZR01095779.1:14084-27001 GCA_013400675.1 Oxylabes madagascariensis
CCTTGCCTGTAACAGTATAAAACTGTACGCAAAATTTCCCATTTCGGTGGACTGGCAGGGCCTGAGCCTTATGCTGGTCTCTGGTGGAACACCCCCCATCGACCCCCAGGCTCGGCGTTGTCCAAATTTATTATTGTAACTAATTAAAAATTTTTCAATAATTTTGATAATAAATCATTATTATTAAAAATTAGCTATTTCATTTATAACACTGACCATTTGGTTTGTGGCTGTGAAATCCTGAGGCTGACAGGAGTTGAGGTCTCCGAGCATGAAAAAACAGGTGACGACTTCAAAAATGAAAACAGCACGATGGACAATGCATTGAAAGGCTGAGTTTTAATTTTGGTGTCCAATTGTTCCTGCTGTTGAATTTTAATTCTTTTATATTCCTAGCCTCACACTTTGTTTAGCTAGTAAAGAAAACTTGGCTTTGGGTTTTACACCGCAATTGCATTTATTCTGTGGTTACCTTTTTAAGCTGGTTCTGTAGTTACCACAGCAACGGCTTGGTTATAATATGAAAATTTTCCACACAGAAACAAATCTGATAAAATGTCATGAACTGTCTGGAAGAAATATGTGTGCTCCAATAAAAATCATTGTGTGTTTCTGGGGCTACCGTACAGTGCATTAACAATTCCAGGACTAAGGCCTTGTTGATATCTCCACTCTAAATCTGCCAGAGTTAGTCCTGGAACCAGCCTAAAATGCTGCAGTGCCAGCTCTCAGCTGGGGAATGATTAAAAATGTCCCTAAAACCCCAACTGGGTCTATTCAATGAGAAAAGCAGCCACTCCTATTGGTTATTCCCCCCCAATATACAGATTCCTGATGCCAGAGGGAGGAGAGTTGGGTGTGGGCGAATTTGTCCTTGTGAGGATAAATTTATAAATTTGTATATTAGGGGCAAATTTATCCTTGGGAGGGTGGGGAGGGGCTGGGATGGAATTCCCAGAGCAGCTGTGGCTGGCCCTGGATCCCTGGCAGTGCCCAAGGTCAGGCTGGAGCCACCTGGGACAGTGGGAGGTGTCCCTGCCCACAGCAAGGGCTGACAGTGGGTGGCACTTGAGGTTCCTTCCAACCCAAACTGTTCCAGGATTTTGGATTTTCTGTAGAGATACCTGTGGGCTAATGATAAAATGAAGCCTTGAGAAGGATATTTGCTAATTCACCTTTCAGAAGCACCGACAGTAGGTGGTAAATCAGATTATTATTGGTAAGATTTGCCACTCTGGAGCAGGACAAGGGCCTGCCCTGGTCCAGCACCTTCCTGCACATAAAACCCATCAAGGAGTGCCCCTGCTGCCTGTCCAGCTCCCAGTTCACTGCCTGATCCTCCAGAGGTTTTCCATGTGTTTATCCTTTGAACACTGAACTGGGAAGAGCAGCAGTGCTGATATTTCTGTAACTCAGAGGAGATGGGGCTGAATTACTGCAGATTTTCCTTTTTATCTCCAAATAATTGGTTCACCCTGTGAATATAGAGAGGTTCTATACCTTTTAGTCCCCTCAAGCCATCCCCTTCTCAAAGGCAACCGTGCACAATGGCCTTTTTATAGATCCATTGTGGGCAGAAAGGGGAGGAAGGTTGAGGTTATTCTGCCACTGAGGTGTCACTGCTCAGAGTGTTTTACTGGGCTGGGAAGTTGCTGAGTTGTTATGCCACCTGTTCCCATGTGGTTATTCAAAGCTCTGCCATAAATACAGGTTATTAATCTATACACTTCCATCCAAAGGTGAGAGCTAGGGAATGGAATGAAATTAAAAACCTGGCTGCTGAGAGCCACGAGAGAGAAATAAAAAGATGCCCTGTCTCCAGGAATTCCTTATGGGGCCACATCTGACACGTCTGGGAGCCAAAGACACCGAAATAAATATTCCATTCTGTTATCCCACATTTCCAGCTGAGATTCTCAACACCACTGTTACCACTGGATACTGCGTTGGGATTGCTTTTACTAAAGCTGCTGGTTAGAAAATGCAGTTTTATAACAACAGAAAGCTGTTTAGTGGGAATTCTTTTACTTTTTTGCAAGGAAAGTGAGACCCAGAGGAGCTGTGGCTGCCCCAGGATCCCTGGAAGCGCCCAAAGCCAGGTTGGAGCACCCTGGGATAATTGAAGGTGTCCCTGCCCATGGTGGGGGTGGCACTGGATGGGATTTGAGGTCCCTCCAACCCAATTCCAGGATTCTGTAGCTGTGGACGCTTTCAGCAATATTTGGGTTTAATGGGGCCTTTTTTGATGTAAACCTCTGAGACAACAGAACACTCAACCAATTAATCGCTGCCTAACCCAGCCAAATCATCCAGAGCCCAATCCATTTGCACTCACTGTTTAATCTAATTAGATCTGCTTACTGGTGAGGGACCTTAATTTAATATCAAACGCTATTTAATTATTTAATAACTTTAAACTCAAGGGGTTGTCCCCTGTTTTAAAAACATAAAACACAAGATGAAGTTTTTGGAGTTCTTTTCCACTGTATTTTTCCTTCAATGAGCTCAACATTTTTCAAACTGCCTCCAAACAGCTTTTTTAATTTTTTTAAAAAAGGGGCTTCTTAAAATACTTAACGTGAAAAATGCTTTATTTCATCTGGTTAGTGGGAATGGAGGTCACTCCTTCAATGCCAGTTGGGGAAGAGATTGAGTTCAGCACCACCTAAAAGGAAGATGGAGATTTCTTTGATTCCTACAGCAGGGATATAACTCAACTACTCAATTTGATCAAGGAAAATGCAATCTACTAAATTTTCCAGGTGTTCTAGAGTAATTTTTATGAGTGTCTGGGTTTACAGCTGGTAGGTGCATTTTAATTCCCATGTTTTTGAGGCAGAGCTTTGGTAGCATCAATCTGACAGTAAAATTGGATTTCAGTGCCTGCTGCTGTCCATATTCCTAGCTTCTCATATGCAGTGATCCCAAAAGGACATTTCCAGCCCCACCAGAATGTGGGACCTGTAGGAATTACCCGTGAGGCAACTCTGGGGACAGCTTATTAACGATGCAGTGCGGTGCCAACAAGCAGCAAGAAGTAGGAAAAAAAAAATCAAATAAAATTCGGGGCTCTGCTCTATCTTTTAAGCACAGGAGTTTCTACCCACACATCCCAGTGGAAGAGATGTTGGAAGAGAGCTGTGGCTGGAGGTTGTGGAAGAATGTTCCAGCATAACCCCTGTGAGCTCAGGTTACATTTAAAGACCAGATTCAGACCTGCAGTCAGGCAGATCCCACCAAATATCATCAAAAGTGTCTCCCGTGTTAGATCACTCCCTAAATATCCCTCCCTCCTCCTCAGATGAGCAGCATTTCAGTGTTAATAAAATCACATTCACTGGCAGGGAGAGAAAATTCAGATGAACTCTGGGAATGTTGTGTTGAGCAACCTGCAGGTGCCGTGGTAACTCCTCTGCCCATAATTATCCCTGAATTTGGGGGTAATTAGCTCTCTGCCTGTATTTCAGGGTTAATAACATCAGTGATACTCTGAGGCCCTTCATGTGTTCTTTGCTATCCCTCATCTCCTCTCTGGGTTGATATCACAAGAATGTAAATCCTTTTTTTCCTTCTCCAGAGACTGATCCTCATTCAGAGCCTCACTGGAGAAGGTAAGGACTGGGAGGGACTTGTCCCTGCTGTTTTACACCAAGAGGAGCAGAAAAGGTGGTTCTGAAACAGCCAAACCTGGACAGAACAATGCTCAAACCGGCTTTTACTGCATTTTTAATGTCTCCTCATTATGGCTGTAGCTGATGGAAGAAAAGGATTAAAACAACTTCTAAAGGGTAATTGCATCTCCCCGAGTTTGTGGAAAGGCCACCTCATTCATTAAGTCTCAGAGAAAAGTATTTCAAACTCCATTTCCAACTCCATCCTGTGTTCCCACAGAGTGGGATTCACATGGAATTTTCCAACATTTCCAATTTTTCCTGAGTGCCTCGGTGACGGCTTTGTTTGTACCCAGGGTATGGAGGGTAGAGGAGACTTCCAGCATTATCCAGGATATATTTATCCTGTATATGAATATCCCAGAATTGCATTTATTTTATAGCAGCATTTGTCTCTCTTAGCCCATCAAGCCCTTATTAAAAAAATTTTTAAAAATCTGTGTTCTTTTACCACTTTGGGGAGAAATAAACTCTCTTACAACATTTACTTTTTTTCATAAGGCAGAGCTGTTTTCCCAGCAGCTCCATTTCTGAGGTGTATCTGTAATAAAATAGGCAGGCACTTAAAACTCTCTGAATTGAAAATTCAAGTGTTTAATTATTTCAGTGAATGGGCTAATTATAGATATTTGTGGTCCTGCTCATTGCACAGCAGGATTTCGTTTATTAAAAGCAGCTTCATCTTGGAGAAACTCCATTTATTTCCTTGGAGGACTCAGAGGATATTTTCAAACACAAATGTATGTAATAACTAAATGTGATATAATACAAAGGTTTTGAGGTAAATAGCCTGTTTTTTTAAAAGTCATCAAAGCTTTTGTTGCATCAAAAAATCCTCCAGAGTTTTAATTTTTTTTATATAAGTTGTAATCCATATAAACCAAGCAGTGTGAGGCACATTCTCAACGCACCATGGCTTTCTTTCTCTGCCATTGTCTCTCTTAAATGACAAGGTTTTTTTCTGCTAAATTATAGCTTTCAGATTAGTCACATATTGCTCACATGTTTATAGTCCTTTTTATTATGATTATTAAAAAATAGTCTTTTTTTGTCTTCACAATCGCTGTCTCAAATGCAATGTCCTCTTGCCTGGGAAGAAAAAGCAAATAAGATGTTTGGTGATGTATCCCTAATTTAAAGGAAAATATTCAACAAGGTAGAAACAATTTAAATATCACTGGTGATTTTACACTGATTTTAATAATTGGTGATTTTATGTTGATTTCAATCATTAGTGGGTTTAAGACTGATGATTTGATCATGTTGAAGAGCAGATTTTTTCAAGATCCAAACGTGTACAAAGAAGCCACATTTTTTCTTCTGGGCCAGAATTTGCAGAAGGAGAAGTAACAGTTGATTAATTTTGATTTGTCTTGGTGGCTCTTCAGTCCAAAGATTTTAATTTCTACAAATAAATTTATGTTTTTAATAATCCAATCCCTTCCTAGGATTCAACTTCATTAAAATCATGGCAGTGTTGGATTCCTGGATATGCAGGGTAAGCAGTGGCAATAAAATCAATGTTATCTTGTCCATCACCCTTAAAGGGTTGGGATATCACAAAATTATTGTTTATAACTCAGCTTTTTGATTTCTCCAGCTCCCCTACACTCTTGATTCCCAATCCCTTTGGTTTCTGTGCCTCTTTCAGCACTGCTTTCCCCAGAATTTCTCTTTACAAGCCATGTGATCAAAATTTTCATTTTCACATTTCCCATATCCTCTGGTTTCTCACAGTTTTTCTAACAGCCCTCTTGTCAGAGGGTAGAAACGAGCCAAGACACAGACTTCTTGTTCAGCACAGCATGAAAAGGGCCCTGGTTTATTCCTCGTCACAGCTCAGCCATCCTGACCCCAACCATTCCCTGACTCTGGCTGCAGCAAGCTCCTGCTGGAGGTTTCCCCTGCAGCCTCTGACTGCTGGTTATTTCCTGCTGAGCTCTGCCTGCAGGGATTGGTGTGCAGGGTGTGACTGCAGGGATTGGTGTGCAGAGTGTGACTGCAGGGATTGGTGTGCAGGGTGTGACTGCAGGGATTGGTGTGCAGGGTGTGACTGCAGGGCTGAGCTCTGCCTGCAGGGATTGGTGTGCAGAGTGTGACTGCAGGGATTGGTGTGCAGTGTGACTGCAGGGATTGGTGTGCAGGGTGTGACTGCAGGGATTGGTGTGCAGGGTGTGACTGCAGGGATTGGTGTGCAGAGTGTGACTGCAGGTTTTCACCTGGCTAGACTGTGACTGCAGGGATTGGTGTGCAGGGTGTGACTGCAGGGATTGGTGTGCAGTTCTGACTGCAGCTTTTCCCCAGCCAGACTGTGACTGCAGGTTCCAACAACAGGCTCTGACTGCAGCCCCAGACTGAGCTCACAGCAGGGATTCTCTCTCCCCAGGATCCTTCTTCTTCACGATCCTCTCATTCATGGAATGCTCTGATCTTGCTTTTCATGACATTAAAAAGGGCTACTGATCCCCTTTCTCCAGGCAGTTGTGGCTCTAATTATGCTCTTAATTGCCTTTCAATAGTATCGATTTCCCTTCCTCTGCAATCACTCCTTGCCTGCTGCTCCAAAGGGTTGGATCCAAACTGATTCATGCCTTCATGGAATGATGAAAACCTGTTCTGGTGAGAGTTGAGCAAGAGGAGAGGCTGCACTCTGAGACACAACTCCAGTGACAGAGACACCACTGACCAGAGGCTCCCCTGGGCTGGCAGAAGTGACTCAAAAGCAGCAATATTGGCTATTAAATTGATGAGTTGGTAAAGATTAGTCCACATTATTGTTATGTTTCTCATTCTTACTGTCCAAATGAGAGAGATGTTTTTCCATTGCCTGCCTGGGAGTAGAGCTCAGCAAAACTGACTTGTCAACAATGAGCAGAAATTGGGAACCTGAACCTGATAGAAGAGGTGGCTCTGCGAGGATGTTTTGAGTTCAATTTTTTTGTCTGTGGCAGAATCCCTGTATGAGCTTGGAAAAGCCTCTTCTTTCATCTCATCCCTTGCCCTAAAACTAAGTTGATTCTATTTTTCCAGAGCGGATAAGCCGCAAATCCAGTTTAAATATCTTGTATTTTGCCCAAGTTTTCAAATTACTCTGATAGTAGTGATTGCATTTGATTAACAAATATTGGCCCCCCTTCTTGGCAGCAGCCTGCATACAAAACTTGGGTTTTGCCTTGAACAGAACATGCAGCCCTGGAAATCCTGGCAGCAGGGAAGGTCTTCAGCAAAGTGTCTTCAGCATGAATAAAAATAAGTGTGGGGCTCTGCCTGGAATCTTAATTAAATCCAATCATCTTGTAGTTTGCCTTCCCTTTATGCAGCCTGTATTTAAGATTGATACATGTTTGGGTAGCATGAACCCAATTATTGCATTTTAAAAACAACAACGTTCACTTTCTCTCCAGGTAAGCCTTGTGGGATTTTTTTTCCCCCTCACCAGGGTGTAAGTTCAGCTGAGGAGCCCGACCAGACCAAAGCTGTGCCTTTATCTGTATTTCTTGGTGACAGGCACGGGTTGCAGAGCTATCACTCGAGGCACAGTTGTCACTGTGCTCCCCACAAGGTTGTGCTCTGCTTTAAATTAACATCATTTTCTGCTGGTGCCCAGCACTCTGAGATCCCCTATTATCAAAGTGATCACTGTAGAGGGCTTTTTCCTCATCCATCACCCTGTCACTGCCGCGCTGCCCCTCTTGTCACAGTTCCCTTGTACTTCATTCTGACATTTTAAAAGAAGCTGCTTCTGTCAAGGCCATTTTTTCTGGAGTGATTTGATAACCTCTGCAGATCTTCTGGATTCATAGGGATCCACAGCTGCTAACTAAGTTTAATTTCTGTAAATTAAGGGGGAATAGATGGGTGAAATGTCTCATTTTTGCTACTGTGAAGCACCAGCACATCCTTGCACAACTGTTCTAACCTCAAACCCTCCATGTGAACAGTGGTATTAAAAAAACCAAAAAACCAAACCAAACCAAACCAAAACAAACAAAACAAACAAACAAACAAACAAAAAACACAAAACAAAACAAAACAAAAAAACCCACAAACAAACAAAAACCAGGTGAGTTACACAGAAATGTGTAGAAATGCAAGTTTTGCACAAATCTGACTAAACCACGGGCTGCATTTGAGCCATTGCTTGGCGCACATGGTCCTATAACAAAAAATGGCAATGAATCCTTAATAATAGTAATAACAATGATAGTAATAAAATAATAATAATAGTAATAAAATAATAGTAATAATAGAAAAAAAAGCAGCAGTCAGTTTCCCCTCTGCTGATGCACCCCATGCTCAGTGCTGAGGAGATGAAATGTGTCATATCCATCAGGATGAGCTGGGTGTGGACAATTAATGCAGGCTTTTTAAAGACTTATTGTGAAAAAATATGGATAAGGAGCAGGGGAAAGCAGCAGTGGTGAAGGAGACGTTGCTTTTGAGAACAACTGGATCATCTTTCAACTGAGCATTCAGTGCCTGGGGGAGGAAATGGAGCAGGGAAAAACAGGGAGGGAGACTGAAGGGAATTTTGTAGAGCTGAAGGATCAGGAGTGATTTGTGGCTGCTGTGGATCAGCCAATCCTGCAGTGGGAACAGCAAGGTGCTGCCTGTGCCTCCTTGAAGGTGCTGTGGTTCCCAGCTTTTGGGGATGGATGCTCCTCCCTTGGAGAGGGTCAGGAGGCAGAGGGACAGAGCTGAGAACTTCTGCAGCCACAGGTCCAGGTTAGGTGGCAGGTGAAGCAGAAAATGTTATCAGCATTGGTGAAATATCAGCCCCAACACCTCCTGCCTACCACAACAGAATCCTCCTGAGCTTTAATTGCTCCTGGGGCTCTTGTTTGTGGCGCTGCTGGCAAATATTTCCCTCCTGCAGCAAAGTTTGCTCAGCTCTGCCCACATTCATGTGTCTCTGTCCAGCAGCCAGGAGGAGTTAAAGGAATTACACAATGGAATCTCAGCAGAACACACAGAGGAGCCTTAGGAAGCAGAAACCTGCAGGCTGGCAGTGATATTTATCCGCATCTACTTCACCCCAACATGTGGTGTATAATCAAAGTAATTAAGAAAATGATAGGTATAGTAACATGCAAGGCTTGTTTTTCTCTTTTTAAGCACATTTTAACAAAATTAGTATAGTGGCATCCGTGATAATATTTTTTTTACCAGGTTTCAGCAGTAGCTGTGTTGATTAACCTAACCAGAAAGACATTTCAAATTCAATTTCACTGTTTGTTTTAGAAGAGAAAAGCTTTTCTCTCCCCAAAGCCTGGCCTGCTTGGTCAAACTGTCCATGGGCTGTTAACCCTTCACGGAATTATGGAATGGTTTGGGTTGGAAGGACCTTAAATTTCATCCAGTCATGGGCAGGGACACCCTCACTTCCAGCTGTAGTCACAGACTCAAAGGATGATGGATTTGTTGAGCTGTTTGGGCACTATTTGTGTGGGTATGGATTGGAACAATTCCTTTATTTCACTGATTTCCCTGAATTTCCCCTTCTCTTTTCTGCCGAGGTTCTCTGGCTGTGCTGGTAAAGTGGCAGGGAAAATGTTCCCAATTCCTGGGGAAATACAATCGTGTTTAATTCCCTCTGGGTTTCACATCCAGCACTTTTATTACCTGCTGTGCCTTGCAGAGCCTGTCCNCCCACAAACAAACAAAAACCAGGTGAGTTACACAGAAATGTGTAGAAATGCAAGTTTTGCACAAATCTGACTAAACCACGGGCTGCATTTGAGCCATTGCTTGGCGCACATGGTCCTATAACAAAAAATGGCAATGAATCCTTAATAATAGTAATAACAATGATAGTAATAAAATAATAATAATAGTAATAAAATAATAGTAATAATAGAAAAAAAAGCAGCAGTCAGTTTCCCCTCTGCTGATGCACCCCATGCTCAGTGCTGAGGAGATGAAATGTGTCATATCCATCAGGATGAGCTGGGTGTGGACAATTAATGCAGGCTTTTTAAAGACTTATTGTGAAAAAATATGGATAAGGAGCAGGGGAAAGCAGCAGTGGTGAAGGAGACGTTGCTTTTGAGAACAACTGGATCATCTTTCAACTGAGCATTCAGTGCCTGGGGGAGGAAATGGAGCAGGGAAAAACAGGGAGGGAGACTGAAGGGAATTTTGTAGAGCTGAAGGATCAGGAGTGATTTGTGGCTGCTGTGGATCAGCCAATCCTGCAGTGGGAACAGCAAGGTGCTGCCTGTGCCTCCTTGAAGGTGCTGTGGTTCCCAGCTTTTGGGGATGGATGCTCCTCCCTTGGAGAGGGTCAGGAGGCAGAGGGACAGAGCTGAGAACTTTTGCAGCCACAGGTCCAGGTTAGGTGGCAGGTGAAGCAGAAAATGTTATCAGCATTGGTGAAATATCAGCCCCAACACCTCCTGCCTACCACAACAGGATCCTCCTGAGCTTTAATTGCTCCTGGGGTTCTTGTTTGTGGCGCTGCTAGCAAATATCTCCCTCCTGCAGCAAAGTTTGCTCAGCTCTGTCCACACTCATGTGTCTCTGTCCAGCAGCCAGGAGGAGTTAAAGGAATTACACAATGGAATCTCAGCAGAACACACAGAGGAGCCTTAGGAAGCAGAAACCTGCAGGCTGGCAGTGATATTTATCCGCATCTACTTCACCCCAACATGTGGTGTATAATCAAAGTAATTAAGAAAATGATAGGTATAGTAACATGCAAGGGTTGTTTTTCTCTTTTTAAGCACATTTTAACAAAATTAGTATAGTGGCATCCGTGATAATCTTTTTTTACCAGGTTTCAGCAGTAGCTGTGTTGATTAACCTAACCAGAAAGACATTTCAAATTCAATTTCACTGTTTGTTTTAGAAGAGAAAAGCTTTTCTCTCCCCAAAGCCTGGCCTGCTTGGTCAAACTGTCCATGGGCTGTTAACCCTTCACGGAATTATGGAATGGTTTGGGTTGGAAGGACCTTAAATTTCATCCAGTCATGGGCAGGGACACCCTCACTTCCAGCTGTAGTCACAGACTCAAAGGATGATGGATTTGTTGAGCTGTTTGGGCACTATTTGTGTGGGTATGGATTCAAACAATTCCTTTATTTCACTGATTTCCCTGAATTTCCCCTTCTCTTTTCTGCCGAGGTTCTCTGGCTGTGCTGGTAAAGTGGCAGGGAAAATGTTCCCAATTCCTGGGGAAATACAATCGTGTTTAATTCCCTCTGGGTTTCACATCCAGCACTTTTATTACCTGCTGTGCCTTGCAGAGCCTGTCCCTGCTCCAGGACTGGAGCAGAACGTGGAGCTGCTGGATATTCAGAGTGAAAAACCAGGAGGAAAGGCTCAAAGCAGAGCTGCCACTGATGCCCAGGAAACCCTTGGAGTTGCAGGAGGGATAAAAAGCTCGCTTGGAGCATTATTATCACTCCTGATCACACTGAAGAAGATGGCACGAGGCTGCACAGTGCTAAAACACACAAAAAAAGCAGCTGCAGTGATGCCAAGGGCTCTGTCCCTCCCTGTGTGACAGCTCTGTCACTGGGCCAGTATCCAGGGAAAGTGCAGAGCCTGTGAATTATTTGGAAAAACACAGTAGCCAACGCTTTACTTTACCAAATTTCTATTTTTTGGAGCTCAGTAATTACAGGGAGCAGCTCCCAAAATGAACAGACCAAAGGGAGCAAAGTGTCACAGCCAGAGAGGCTCTTTTTCCCCCATCTCCTGCAGACATCTGCAAACACTTGAGTGTGCAGGGACTGATCCAGGACGAGCTGGTGGTAATGAGAGGATATCCATTATCTTTAGGGGCTGCTGGAATAACCCCAGAGTTATTAAAACATCCAGCCAGGGCCCTGTTGGCTGTTGGAAGTTGAAAGAATCTTGTTTCCACGAGTGTCTTAAATATAAATTATCCAGGCTGGCTGTCATATGCTCAGGAATTCCACAGGTTCTGTCAGTCTTTCAGGAGCTAAAAAGGGGCTGAATATTGAAATGGGCTCTCTGGCAGGGCTGTGTAATTCTCTGCTTTGCAACTGAGGAAATACCTGATGTATTTCTTGTATTTTTATTCTCTTGGAAAGCATCACCTTGGGCATTTCAGCCTAAGTGTGTAGAGCAGGGGTTGGTCCCACAAAATGAGGGGAGCTTTGGCCGTCCAGACTCTGATCCTGGCTCTGGCTGCACTTGGTTAAGTCATAAAATCTAAACTGTACCTCTGCCTGCCAAGTATGTATATTAATAATTCCCTCTACAGGAGGAAGATGATAAAACCCTTTATGATTTTAAGATCCTTGACTGGTAAATGTGATATTGAAAGGCTGGATGGAAAATGGAAATATATCAGACGTTCCCTGACTTTTTCAAAAACCCCTTTGCAGAATATAACCTCCAGCCAACTCACCATGAAATGTATTATTTACTTAAATACTGCATTGCAAGATTGTGTTCCAGCTGAACAATGTTTCCTATCAGAGGGAACAGGCTGCTGCAACTACTCCATAATTGTTCTACTAATGTACACTTTATTAAACTCCTGCTGTTTTCTTGACTGGTTTATCTACTAAAAATAGTCTGATTAATAAAATGGATGTCAGATGTGCCCATCTTTGTGTAATTCCCCCATGGAATCAGACAGTGCTAAACAGTAATTTGATTGGGTTTTTTTTGTTGGTGTCAGGCAATGTCAGTTATTCTCTGCAGCGGTGCTGGTGGACTGGTGGGAGGATTTGATGAATTTGTATTCAATTCATGGTGGCAGCCAGGAGAACCCAGGTGCTCACTGGATCTGTCGTGCCATGGCAACCACGGAGCAGGTGAGGATGCCAGCAGCCCAGAGAGCCTGGATGAAGGCCTTTCCTTAGATTTTAACCTCACAAAACCTCAAAATAAACATGACTGGGGAGCCCTCATTAAAATCTCATTAAAAGGTTTCAAATAGTTGGGATTTTCAGTTTTTCTTGGCAGAGAGTTTCTCTTCAGGGCTGACTGGAATGATGCCACTGCATTCTTCTGTCTTGTCCATGGGGTGTTCGATGAAATCCCTTCCGATGACATCAATATCCCGTCCCAAATGATCCATCACGGGGGACACGATGGAACGGGGGGCCTCTAAGTCTATCAAAAAATATTCTCCTCTCTTGTGGCGCTCCTTGTGCTTGGAGATTTTGTAAGGCAGAGACCTCTCCCCCAGATTTTCCAGGTTCCTCACGACAGCTCCTCTCTCCATCAGAGCCTCAATGGATTCATCTGCATAATGAATCACAGAATCAC
>VYZR01095782.1:4941-15490 GCA_013400675.1 Oxylabes madagascariensis
CTGGTTTAAAATTGCTCTTTTGCCCTCTGTTCTTTATGCTCCTGTTTCTCACACAGGATCCCATGGCTAGGCTGGGATCACCACCATGCCTTGCACACCATGAACCAAATCTCTGCAGAAGTGCATGGTACAATTTGGTCCTGTAATGAATGAAGATTAAGCTGGTTTTGGCAGCAACCCTTAAAACTGGGCCAGAGCCTGTTTGGATGATAAAAATCAATAGAATTTTTATTGCCTTCACCTGGGAGTATGAAGAGAAGATAATTAACCTCTCAAATTCTTGCTTCTAATCATGACAATGATTGGTTTTCTTTCATAGATTTATTGACTAAGAAAAGTATTCCCAAAGACTGGCTTTGGTCACAGCAGTCTCTTCCATCCTTCTCCACAGTGAGAAGGAGGAAAACCAAGAAACTCTAAATTATTGTTCTCATCTGCTTGATCTCTGGATATACCATTATCTTTTCACTTGTTAGGAAGGGCAACAAGCCCTGAGTACTTCAAATTAGCCTCTGGATGGCCTTGCTCTTCCTGTCATTAAATAATTTCCCTGTTTATTTCTACGACTTCTCTACTTATATAACCTAAACCATTTCACAGGTAATAATCTGAAAAAAACATTCCAGTACTTGTTTATACCTGCTTGAATTTGGATACTGTTTCCACATCTTTGCACAAGTTTCCCTAAAAGCTACTTCAGTGCTGCTAAGACTTACACAAGTATTGTTCTACACATTTTAAAGTCTGGGTATACTTTTAACTTCAATGTATATTCCTTAAGCAACACTTCATCTGAAATTATTTTTTTAGGTAGTAATTTTCAAAAACATTGAAGCTGACAATACACATTTAATAAGCATAGAAATGGCTTCTGGTTTTCTAAGTATCAAAATATGCTAATTATAAGTACTACTATTCATTATTTTCCTACTTCCTATTTTTACACCCATACGGATACTCCTAATTGTTAAAATTGAAAAACAAACAAATGTACCCATTATACTTTTTATGAATCCAGCCCATTGTTCAAGGAAAAGAAATCATTCTTTACACAAAGATTTGCTCTGAAATTGCTGCCAAAGAAAATAACCTTGAGTTATTTGCTGCATAACTGCCACATGAGAACATTAAAGGTGCCGAGGGACAGCTTCATCTTGAGCATGTGACTTTTTAAGAAAAAGCTTTTAAGTTCAATATTTTAAAATTGCTGCAGTATCCTTTTTGTTCCTCTGATCTTTAAATTAAACCCAGTTATCAAAAATAGGAAGAATCTGGGTGTTTTTTGTTTCTATGGTTAGAGCCATTTATCTAATAATGAAGGTTTGTTTTCCTGGTTGCCATAAATTCGGTCTGTCACTGAAATGTTGAGGAAATTGGTAAGTATGTATATATATATAGATATGGATATTTCATGGTGGCTTTTCCCAAAAAAACTGGAGAATGAGGAAAGGCTCTGGTGTGAAACCTGAATAACTTTGCTGACCATTAAGACTAATTGACCAAGCCCAACTCTGAGACCCCAAAGTTGATTTGGTCTTAGGGGGACTTGTATTTCCACATAATCAAGTAAATCTTTTGATGGGAGGTCCATTCAAAAAGGGTTCACGGCTTCCTATACAAATCTGGGTTTCAGAACTGTCAGACTTCTGGGATTTTTCCAGAAATTTTTTAATAACCTTTTGGTAAGGTAAAACAATTGCTCCATTTCTCTGACATTGGCCTGACTCATCTGAAAGAAATGCTATGAGTGCAAACAGGGGTCTCTGGCTGAGTTTGTGGATCCAAAACACATCTCTACTAAAAATGACTATTTCCCCTATACTACATAGTATACTTCCTCAGCCCAAAAGATATGTATGAGCCATGCCTCAGGTCAGGATTTTGACAGAAAAACCCTCTTAATAATTACAGGACTGGTCCAAAGTCCATTAAAGTTAATTGAGAGACTCAACACCATGGCCCAGAGCAACCATAGCAGGATTATGAGAAAAAAACACTTGTTAATCGATCCAAGGCAAATATATTGGCAGGCTCTGGTTTGAATCACAAACAGCTGCAGAGTCCAAAAAGCAGAAGTCAGTTCGAAAGACCACACTGTGAAGGGACAGCAGGAAGAAAGTTGGTGGCAGAACTTCTCCCAAAGAATGGGTTTGGGTTTGGTTTTGTCTGTTTGGTTTCTTTTTAAACAGATCAATGCAGCAAGAAGAATTTTAAATGGATTATATTATACTATAACTCAAAACTAGAAACCAGAAGATCAGCAGGAGCACAGGCCCTATCAAATAAGATGCATTTTCTCTGAAAGTCACAGCCACAGGTCCATGCTGTGAGAGGTGCACTGTCCTAAGGAATGTGACAAACAATCATATCAAACACAGCCTGGCAGCCAGCTGAGCATGCAATATCCAGGAATGTTGCTGGCCACATAGCACAGAGGCTCCTTGCATTCACAGAAATCTCAACAGCAGTCTCAAAAGTAGAAGAATCTAAGAGTTTTGCTGTGCTGGCTTTGGGCACTCCAACTTTTTGCTTGAGGATGGGAGATGAGTGAGAAGCAAAGACTGCTAGCATTTCCTTGGCCTCCCTGCTTATCTGCTCTGGATGTGCTAAATAAACTCCTTAGAAGCCTAAGGGCTACTGATTTTTATCAAGACTTTCCAGAGATGAAAATTTGGAAAACCCAGAAATTCCATGGGAACATCCAGATTTTTTGCTGTTCCCATTGGATTTCCCCAGTTTCACAGCCATTATAGCTACTGTCAGCAGATTTTTGGAGCAGTCAAGAGACTCAACAAAGTTCCCAAAAAAGCAAAAAAAGTATTGTTGTTGCCCAATATAACAGGAATTCAGGGGGAGCCATGGATATACTTGAAATCACAGGAATTCAGGGGGTCACATGAATATATTTGAAATAGCAGAGGCCATTTAGATTCGATGTTCTTGACTTGCCCACGTCTCCTCAACTGTGATACAGACAAAATAAGTCAATAGAGTTCTTTTTGGACATGATGATTTGGCTTTTTGGCTTTTTGCACTAACAAATGTGCAGACAGAGGAGCAGAGCACACTCATATGTTTTATCTTGTTCTTGAGATTTAACTGGACCTGAGCAAAATTTTCAGCACAGAAGTGAATTTGATTCACGATTTTAACGACACTTTGAAAAAATCCAAACCACTTTATTCTTTTGACTTGGGCAGTAATATCCACCTTTAAAAATACTATTAACTGTCTCACAAATTGTACTTCGAATAGAAAATACACTTTAATTTGCTTTATGGTTCATCCACAAGAAGAAATTCAGATATAATTCGGGTATATTTAAACACTCTCAAATTTAATAGGCTTCCTCCAAAGTTGATTGCGTGATTTTCCATCAATAAGAAAATAAGTAAAGTTTACATTTTATCTCTGTATTGTGTCTGGTATCCTGCTGTTTCATACCAAAGTGACTCAGGACCTTTATTTTCATCTGTTAAGCTTCAGAAGTTTTTCTGATGAAACTTCATTTTAGAGCTTTAAATCCCCAAACTGAAAATTTGTGTTCTTTTTAAGCATTCAGCACTTACAGGATGTGGCAACATTTTTATAAATTTATTACTTTTCAGATTGCAATGCCAAACATAAGGTTTATTGTCATATAAAGCACCATTTTTGTTTTTTTGATTGCCTGCTTCAGAAGAATATTGCTTCTGCTCTATAATTACCTCTACCAAATTATTTAACTGGTTTTGTTGATAACTAATTATGGAAAGTATCCCAAACAGAAAAAAAATACACAAAGTGAAATAGTGTAGCCAGGCACTATAAAAGGAGAAAAAATACTTTGGAAGTTTCTCACAATGAAATTTGTATACAAATTTAAAAAACCCCAAACAAACAAACAAACCCCAACAACCACCACAAAAAAAAACCAAAACCAAAAAAATCCTGAACAAACTCTCAAACAATAAAACACTATCCTAATTTGCTTACTTTTCCTTTAGGTCCCTATCTATCAAAGAGTATCTCAGGTGGTATTTCCTGATGGATATCACATACTCCAGAATCCACAGAAAGACATTTGAAATCATAAGACACTAAACATTCTTTGGAAACAGAGCATGTAGGATCATGGAGTCATAAAATAGTTTGGGTCAGACAGGACTTTTAAAGCTCATCCAGTCCAATGCCCCTGTAATAAGCAGGAACATCTTTGACTAAAGCAAGTTGCCCAGAGCCCCATCCAACCTGACATTGAATGTTCCCAAGGATGGGCATCCACCATTGTTCTGGGCAACTGTGCCAGTGTGTCACCACCCTCACGATAAAAAATTTCTTCCTTAAATCAAGGCTGATTCTCCTTTC
This sequence comes from Oxylabes madagascariensis, assembly GCA_013400675.1. NCBI lineage: Eukaryota > Metazoa > Chordata > Aves > Passeriformes > Timaliidae > Oxylabes > Oxylabes madagascariensis. The sequence continues at coordinate 9,289 of VYZR01095782.1, forward strand.
TTTTAGTTTANTCCCTGCTCTGGCCTGGCTCCAGCAGCTCCCTGTCCTTGCTGTGCTGGGCCCAGGGCTGGATGCAGCCCTGCAGGGGGGTCTCAGCAGAGCGGGGCAGAGGGGCAGAATCCCCCCCTCCCCTGCTGCCCTGGGGCTCTGGGTGCAGCCCAGCACAGGGGGGCTCTGGGTCCCAGCGCACACGGCCGGGGCAGGGCCAGCTCTCACCCACAGCACCCCCAGTCCTTCTGCCAGGGCTGCTCCCTCTGCTCATCCCCACCTGGATTGATCCCAAGGATTGCCCCAACCCAGGTGCAGCACCAGCAGCTGGTTTTGTTAAACCTCATGAGATTCAATGAGTCAGAACTCTATGAGTTTCCATTTCACCAGATCGCTTTCACATGAGAAGTGCCAAAGTGAGTGGAAGAACATCCCAGTATCTGTGATGTGACATTTTCCCATTCACTGCCTCAAGCTGCACAGGATGTGAAGATATGCAATGGTACCACAGTGTTTAAATAACAGCATTCCTCCACCCCAGGGAAAAGAACCCAGTCATATCCAAGCCTCTTGCAGGAATTCAGCAAAGGCATGAAACACAGCTGATAAGAGATGTTTCCTTTTCCAAAGGCAGGGTTTCACTTGTCACCTGGTTATCAGGATCTTTTTCCCTGTGAGGGGCAATAGCTCTTGGCTCTCTCCGTTCACTGATATCAGCAGGAGGGGGAGACAATTTCTCATTCAGAAACCAACAACTTCAAATCAGCTGCAAAAGGGATGGTGTCTTGGCTTCTGTAGGTATGTCCTGCACACACACACACACACACTGTGCTCCTGATTCATTGACTATGCTGAATAATATTAAAAAAAAAAAAAAGAAGAAAAAAGAAAAGAAAAATCATATATCCTGTGTCAAACCAAGAAACTGAAGGAATGAAGCGAAAGGCTGTCCTAACACCTCCTATAAGCAGAGTAAGGAAAATTCTTTCTTTTTTTCACTACTTTTTCCCCTGGAAGAGCCTCTGGGGTTCTCACTATCTCTTCTGTGCAGCTTTCAGAGTGGAGTAGGCACAAACATCGCCATGCAGACTCCCCAACCTCGTCCTGGATTTGAGGCCAGAAACATCCACCCTCAAAGCCACTCTGTGGGACTGCAGGCAAGGCCAGTCACACGTCACCTCTCCAGTATCTTAACCTCCATCCTGAAACTCAAGGTGATTGGGATGAATTCAGATACAGGGATTCATGCCTTTGGAATGAATTACCAACACATTTATCCTTGCATACTATTGCATCCATTAGTCAGAGAAAGGCTGAAGGCTGCAACTTGCACACAGAAGATAAACTGTCAAATTACCCTGCTGCTGCAGCCTGCAGCCACTGTCACTCAGGAGATCACAAAGGCCTCATCATTTATTGTTATTTTTACTCTCACAGAAAAATCACGGCTGTTTCTTTACTGACTTTCAAATTCCAAGCCCTTCATCCTGAACCAAGTTATCTCAAGCTATGTTACTCTCTATCCATCCTGCCTGGATGCAGCCAAAAGGTCTGCAGCACCTGATAATGTCTTCCACATTCTCTGCAAACTTCAAATTACATATGATTCCAAGGAACAGGAATGCAGTACTACCTTCCCTGGCACAGTAGGAAATGTTGCAATAACACCCCATGAGAAATGAGTATTTTTAATTTACTCATTTATTGTTCTAAGGCAAATTTCTCTTCAAACAGCACAAGTAAACTTCAAGACTATTTTAGGCAAAGAAATTAATTTCAGATTCATATATTTTAAATGGTAGGCAGAGGATGTTTTTCCTTCAATACTAAAACCTGGAGGTTTGCTGGAAACAAAAGATCAAGGCAGGTACATTTCCAAAGTATCAATGAACTCCGGAATGTCAGTGATTTTTCCTACATACACCAAAACATTTTTTTTTCACAACTGCAAAAATTCCCCAAATCAAGAAGAAGTTGAAAGAAAAAGGATACATGGGACAAAAAGGACAAATATGTTAACATTCTAGCAACTGTAACTGCCTTCTCCAGGTCTATTAAATATCTCAGCAGCCAGGACCTTAGAGTAAACTTAAAAACTGAGAACTGACAGTAAAAATAGTATTGGAAGTCTTCCACACTTACTCTGTTCTGTGTTGAATTGTTTAGCTTGCAAGAACAAAGCCTTGTTTAAAAATATCACTCTTTTTCACTGCTTTTTTCTGCAGAAGCAACTGGGGAATTGAGTCAGGCTGTGTTCTCTCTGGCTCACATAACAGCAGCACTAATAAAGACCCTGCCACTGCTCCTTACTCATTCCAGTGTGGCTGCCTGAGACAATTAAACTCAACTCAGCTCTATCTGCCCTGCAGTGCTACTTTTAGGAGTAAGGAGGAGGAGAGTCCTTGTAGGGACTTCTGATCATAGAGAAGTGACTTCAGTGGAGCCAAGATTCCATATTTTGGGGTTTTTACCAAAAGAGTTAACGGTCTCAGTCCAGTCAACATTTCACCCAGTCCTTCCACCGTAGAACATATCTGCTGAGGGAATAGGCCTCCTTGTGGCTATAACCGGGCCCTGAGATAAGCAAAGGTTGCCCAAAATAAGAAGCTGTGAGTTGGGCAGATTTGACTGCTCCTTGGCAACTCTGCCTGCCAAAGCAGGGTGGAAGAAGACAAAGCTTATCTGGCTAAAGACATTAAGACAGAAAAATAGATTTTATTCATTAAGAAAGTATTTTCTTATAATTCTATAGGAATTTATATCTATAGTTCCTATAGATATAAAACTACAAAGCAAATTGAAATTCAAAGATAGGATTAGACTTCACAAGAGTAGGGATTTCTCTTCCTTGCCATGATTGGCAAAATGTTTCTACCACAAATCCAAGCTTTTCATAGGGAAAGAAACACGTAAATCTTGATTCCTTTCTCCCTGCAATCAGATTTAACCAAATATATTATTTAATGAGGGAAGCACAGGTTTGGATGCTGTGGTGCATGGCACCAGTGGCATGTTTTTCTGCCAGCTTCATGCGACCACTTGTCCTTACAGGTTAGAAAGGCCAGGAAGCCACCAGTTAATGCTATCAGAATCTTTCAGCAGAGCCACTGGAAGCACTGCTCCTGTTTGTTCTCTGGAGTGTTGCTGATATCACAGACTTTCAGCAACCACAAGGCCGTGCCACAGTGTCTTTGGCATAACGTGCTCTGTTGTCACCGACACGTGCCAGCTGGCTGCTGCTCCCCACCCCAGCAGTGACTGCATTTCAGCAGCATTTATGCATGTAAAACACTCAGGCTTCCCTTGGGAAGAGGAAAGACAATTAATAATTTAAATATTTTCTTATTCTTCAGGAGCATGTAGGAATATCCAGTGAAAACAGATCCCCTGCAGGCATCGCGAGGGGGGAACTTCCAGGCACTCCCTTCTGCACACTGTGGCTGACTGGGAGATGATTTCCAGCCACAAATCACTGGAATCCATTTTGTCACCCACACAAGTATTGTCAACTTCTGTATCTCCTGGCATTTTCCTCAGCAACTGAATGTGCCCCATGGATCTGGCCTTGTAAGGTGCACAGAGGAGGCTGGTGGTTCTTCTGAAGGAAACAAAAGCTGCTCACCTTTGACAGGAGGATCAGAAGCAAAATCTCTGTTCAAACTTGTGGCTGCTGCCCCTCATTAGAACCATACAGCCACCCTAATAAACAACATATGGGAAATCTGGGGCTCTTATCTGCCAAGAAAGCAAAAATAGCAAAAATTTTAATGGCAGCATCAAGAAATAGGCTGCAAAGAATAAGTTAGGGATAGAGTGGTAAAGCGTGATGTGTTCTTCCATTTTTGTGAGAATGTGTCAAAAATGCATAAATGAATAAAGAAAAACCTGTACGATCACTTCCAGGCTGTCTCAGGATAGTCTAGGGCATTTTTGGGTAGCCTCTGTGTCTGACTGTCCCTTTCTCTTCAGCCAGAACATCCAGACAGGGATGAACACTCAGATTTCCTGCCCTTCATGGAAGCCTGCGGTACCAGGTACTGCAGGAAGAAAAGGGATGATGGGGAAGATTTTAGAGATCCATATCACCAAATGGGAGATTTCAATCTGCAAAGATCTATCAGTCCAGCATATTACATGCAGGGAGATACATCCATCAGATTTTGTTTGTTTTGTTATAAAGAAAGAAAGGAAATAAATGCCTGAAAAATATTCTTCTCTATGCCATAAACACATCAGAGCTCATTTTCTCTATATTCTACTTTGGGCCATTCTGTGTAAAATCTTTAATTAAAGTTTTTCTTTGAAATTGTCATCATCAAACCAGAAGAAAGAAAGTAAAAAATGGAAGGACACAGCTGTGCATATATGAAGTGCTATTCAGTACCAAATGAATTGGAACAAAATAAGTATCGTGACTGTTATGCTCTTAGTTTTGGCTCTGTATTCTCAGTAGCACAGTCTAACTTGTCACTTTATATTGATTCCATCTGTTTACACTCTGCAGAGTATTGGCTTCCTACAGTGAACATTTCCTATTTACCAGCTGGTAAAGATAGGCCCAAACCAGATAGAAAAGAATTAGACTATTTTCAGATCCTCATAAACATAAAATCAAAAATTAATGGGGGAGGGGATATAAAAGTAGAGGGAGGGAGTGGAATATATGGGTCTGGTGCTTGTTTCACATTGATAGTCTTCTACAATCCATTAACAATTTTTAGAGACCTTGAAATTTGTGCAATGAGCACGCAAAATAAATCAATTTTCCCTCCTCTTTACGTTCTTCTTTACATGAACAGCCTGCTTGTAAATGTGAATCAATCACAGTACTTCAGTAATCTTTAAATAGGAACAGTTGGGGTCTGAATCTGGCTAATATAATATTCTCAGTTCCACCAGACAGCTCTGAGTGAAGGACTTCCACAGAAAATGGATGTGCACAGGCAGTAGAGAGTCATCTTTGCACTCTGACAAACTTTCTTTTTGACAGTGGTTGGATGCTTTTCTTAAGGAGACTATAATTTGTAGGAACTGACTCACTTCAAGAGAGTCTTACTCCTGCCATTAAAAAAAAAAAACTGTTGCAAGTTGCAAGCTCTTTTTGGACAAAGTTGGGAGTTTTTTAATATTCAGGAACACCATGTCATGAAAATAGAGGCTCCTTTCTATGCCACCAGCTCCTTTTGCAAGTGGGAAACAAATCCTGTCCCTGTGTTTGGAGTCTTGACAGCCAGGTCAGCGAATCATAGAATCATTAAGGTTGAAAAAGACGTCCAAAATCCTCAACTCCAGCCTTCAGTTGAGCACAAACCATACTGCAAAGCACCACATCCATTCGGTTTTTGAACCCTTCCAGGGATGGTGACTCCACCACTGCCCCGGGCAGCCTGTTCCGATGCTTAACCACATCTTCAGGGGAGAAATCGTTCCTAATATCCAACCTAAGCCTTCTGGGGCAACTTGAGGCCGTTTCCCCTTCTGTCGCTGGCTGTCTGGGAGAAAAGGCTGATCCCCACCTGGCTGCACCCTGGTGTCGGGGAGTTGTAGAGAGTGAGCAGGTGACACCTGAGCCTCTTTTGCTCTAGGCTGAACAACTCCAGCTCCCTCAGCTGCTCCTCATAGGACTCCTCATCCTCCAGAGCCTTCCCCAGCTCTGTTTCCCTTCTCTGGACACGCTCCAACACCAGAGCAGGGAAATGTCCAAAGGATGCTGCAACCCGGTGAGAAGCCCAGGCTGGGGCAGGTTTCCTGGCAGGAAAGGGTTGTGTTCTGGGGGGTTTGTTTGTTTGTTTGTTTGTCACACACAAGCAAACTAAAAACTCTGAGTTACGAATACAAACGTGTCCTTGATGGATTACGTGTGTCCAAAGAGAAGCAGAATAAGGTATGGCTTGAGACTAACTACTGTGATAGGTCACAAATAAATATTTAAGAGTAAAAGAACTCTTTAGTGTATTTGAATGACTGTCTGTGTACATCATGCATCTATACATCTTGCATTTATATTGACTTCTTTAACTGAATTGTTCTTGAGACACTTAGGTAGCAGTAACCTTGCCTTAAGTTAATAATTCTTTCTGTTAATGTACTAAAATACATGTAACAGCTCTATTTCACAATGCTGTTAAAAAAATACCACAGGACCTTGTAAAATAAATACAGCTCTAATTAAAACCGGAGGATATTTCCAATTCATAAATTCAGTCACAAAAAA
>VYZR01095786.1:0-11968 GCA_013400675.1 Oxylabes madagascariensis
CAGCGCTGGCACTGCTCTGCCAGGGGCTGAGGGGACACTGCAGGTTTCTGTGCCTGCACAGCTGAGAACAGCTCAGGGAGGAAGGGCCATCCTGTGATTGCCTGGGCTCTGTGAGCCTGGCCAGAGAAACCTCCCTCAGTCCTCACAGGGAAGGCAGCACAGAACAACCAACACATGGCTGGGCTCCTGCTGCTCAGACTGCAAACAGGGAGATGGTTTCCAGGACAGCCCCCAAACAATGGGAATTTGGGCCCAAAGTCGAAAGGCAGAGAGAGGTGCTGTTTGGGAGCTGGAGCCTGCAGCAAGCAGGGGGATGCAGTGCCAAAGAGAGGAGCACACTGGAGAGACAAACCTGCTTTCCCCCCAGATCCCTCCAGTTTCACCAGCTCTTCCTTCCAGCTTGTTTCCCCTCATCCCTGCTCTCAAGAGCAGGGCAGGACAGTTGCTGCAGAAGGCACAGCAGCTCCCTAAGTGCCTACCCAGATCCAGCAGTGCCAGCCCTGCTGCAGGAGGGCTGATCCCGAGCCTGGAGAGCAATCAGTCACTGACCCAGGGGAGGGAAAGCCCATTTATTTAGGCTGTTCAAATTTGGCACGCACAGAACATATCACAGTAATGCACTGGAGGCTAAAGGTTTTGGGTTTTTTTTTTTTTCTTTTTCTCTACAGACATACAAGAAAACTCTATGCAACTCCCATGTACACATTACACAAAGGAAACAGCTTTAATCAACCACTGATGAAACATGGAAGCTTTTAAGATCTCTGTAGCTGGCACAGGAATGTTCTCTACCCCCCATACAAAAGGCATTTCAGGTCAAACTTTCTAGTAGGTGATATTTCCATGCATTTCTACAGAATTAAAGAAGCTAACAGACAAAAAGCCCAGATCAAGCCATATTAGTCAGGCTGATTGGTTCTACTAAGTTAAATCAATAGTAATTATGGACAAACGGACCAAGTGACCAAAGACTGGGGCTGAAAATACAGTTTTTTAAGTTGTGGTTCCTTTATTTTACTACCCATAACTGGAGAGCTCTGATATAAGAATCTGCGTTTATAAAAGCCTCAGAAGCATCTGATCCACTAGTAAGTGTGTATCAGAGAAAAGTAGTTCTAAATTAAACTATGTCAACAGAAAAAGCAATTTCTATAGAATCACTCAGGAGGAAAGAGATCTCAAGATACTTCATAACAAGAAAATTAAACCTACAGAACAAGTGAACCTTTAAATATTATTACTGCCCCGTGAGTTTACAAGAGAGTGGATTAGGACTATTTCTCCAGAAAAAGTGTGTCTGTTTTATGTCTTGCTTCATAATTAGGCTTTTTTAGTACAGCTCTGCAACTGCAAGCACTAAGAATTTAACCCAGTTGTGGTGCTAACAGGTTGCTTTAGCTGAAGTTAAACTAAGGTTTTAAGTTTTGTCTTAAATGGTTACAGGGGAAGTTTTTGAGTTTCAATTGTTACTATTTAGAAAAGAAAGAACAGGAACCAGATCGTTCTCACCTCTCCACCTTTCATGATACACTGCTCAAATTTTTGGAGACCTTTAGTGTTAATTCATTGCGGACAGTACTGGGCTGGACAACCAATGCAAATATTAATACACCAAGATAAATCCTTAATTTGATTTATTTAGGGTCATTTGTACATATGAGCTACATCTCCAAAATCTACTTTATTCTACAAGACAGCTTCCCTACTGTTAGTGAAACCCTTGCCTAGAATGTTTGCTTTATATAACTGATCTATTAAAACATGGAATGCTTGTAGAGTTGTGGCACTGTATGACATCTACACAGGACTTCCTTCAAAAGCTACGACTAGGGAGCCTCCTAGCTTCTCAGCAATGCAAGCTCGGTTCAGGTCCTCTGGCCCATTTGCTTGGCATTCATGCTTTATGCCTAAAAAAAGAGGCAAAACATTCAACAATGCAGTATTTCAACATGCTGGTAAGCAATCAAAGAAACACACCTGGTAGTAATATTAGAAGAAGCAATCCAGTCACTCAAGCAGACAAGTCTCGCCTTAGCTTAGGGAATTTGACGGTTTTTCCCTGACACGTCCCAGGAGACATCTGGCTGCACACCAAATGTCACTGAAGGGACACATAGGGAGAAATTTGTCACTAGCTCAGTGCTCAGACTGTTGGCCTTTCATGGCAGGCTCTTAGAGCGAGCCCCTCATTTCTTGTGCTACCCTGGATACAGCGGGGGAGGGAGCTCGAGGCAAACACACCGAGAGGCTCACTCAGCTCCCACTGGCTCTGCAGGTGGCTGAAAGCATCACACTGCAAACCCAAGAGGCAGAGACTGAGAGCTGGGCTATGCAATCAACAGTGCTTTCTTTTCCTTTTTAAGGCTGGAGAGCCCAACCCATGTCTGCCTTATATGGTGAAAAGCAGAATTTCCTCATGATTTCTTTTTCTCAACTTCCACATGTGCAGCACACAACATTCTCTCATGGCAGCTCCAGTCCCTGGGCAAGCCACCCTTTGAAGGCCGGCATAGCTGCACAATGATCCTGTCAGTCTTGCACAGTTGCAAGCTTTTGGCCCAGTGCACTGAGGAGCTGAAGACTGCTACCTGGCTATCAGCCAGACTGACTTACTACAGCATAATCAGTTTATGAGACTGCATTTTAAGAGACACAGGGATGAAAGTGCTCTGCCACTGAGGCAGCTCTGCACAAAATCCAGCATTGTGTCATGAATCTAATGGTTTCCAGCCTGTATGGTGCAGATGTGCGACTCCATATAGTCCATCATACATTGCAAAACCTGCTCTTGTCTTGAGCACTGTCCTAGTGCCTCTGAAATTTTGTCAGATAATGTAAATTTGAGCCAGAGCTCATTTTAGCTGTCACATGACACTTCACTTCTCACTAGTATGTCAAAAAAACAACAACAAAAAACCCCCAAAACCTAAACTAATTAAGCCTTGCGGTGTACTCCAGGAACACAGCAGACATAGGAGCATTAGTTGTATTACATACCTTGAAACTTCTTTTTGATTGCATCCTTGGAGCTTGCGTAGATCATCTTACTTTTGAGAGGTGCTTGTTCTGGTGCCCTAGTGGGAGACACCACAGAGAGTGAAGTTAGTGACCCTGATTATCCAGCCTAGACAGAAGCAGTATCCTACCCACCATGGACAAGTGGAACATCTCATGGCTCCAGAATATAGGCATCAGGCTGCCCAGCTCACTTAAGCCTACCATTTTCCCAGCCTGGGCAATACAAATGCTCAGAGACCTCACCCACAGAACCTGGACTGTATGTTAGGAATAAGAGAGTTGGGAAGGTGGCTTACCACAAGAAAAACATCAGCTCTTCTTTTTTGGATTCCTTGGTCTCGAAGCTTGCATCATACAAGGCATAGCGGCAATCCTTCTCGGGAAGCATCTGCACAAAGTGCTTGAAAGGGTCGGTGACTGTCACACCGACATCTCCCACCAGAATCTCTTTGCCTTCCTCCACAATAATGCACTTTTTGTCTGGACTGAGGCAGAAGATGACAGCCTTCTTCCTCTTCTTGATTTCCTCCGGCGTGGAGCACTTCCGCACTTTCATGTCATAGAAGATACGGCACACCTCATCGGCCACTTGTACTCCGGAGGCCTGCAAAGACCACAGTAAGCACCTTCAGGCTTTCCACTCCTAATTTTTCCAGCTACATAATGGCACTACCTTAAATCCAAGGCTAGAAGACAATAGATTCTTGCAATAGTCAGTTGTGGCAAGAGAATCTCGTCAGAAAAGGCTGTAGACCCTCTTTTCCAAAGCCAAGTAAAGAATCTGGAGTCTTGCTGCTGCCCACAGCTGGCTGCCAAACAAAAAACTATTTCAAAGAAGGCGCAATCCCACTTACACCAGAACATTGTTTTGGGCGAGTTTTACAGGCACGCCAACCCCTTGTTCTCTAAGATTCAGTTGTGGCAGATCCTTTGGCATTACAGCAGCTTAATTTTCTTCCCTGTTTCAAGCTGGTTGGACAAGACCACAAGGATCTTCTGTTCAAAGTTTCCCAGCCATTTCCAGCATGCTTGCTAGCAGCTTTAGGAACAGAGGTAAAACTGGCCAAATTCCATACCTGTCACATGGACTCAGTTTAGAGATCAAGGGAAATGTAGTGGGGTACTGGGATTGCAGTGGTAGTTTTTAGTTGAACAAAGCAACTTTGGGAAGTTGTTCCAAATTCAGTATTTCAAACAGAGAACTTGCAAGTCTTAACAGTTGAAGTCTCTACTTCTCCGCACCTACTCCAGCAGTTTTTAAAGCAAGTACAACCCTTCTAAGCATTTCCCGCCCACCTTGGAGTAGCTGGGAAACTGTAGTGTGTGTAAGCTGTAACAAGAGGTGCACATGCAGCATTACCAATCTGATGTTGAAGGCAGCTGCACAAAATAAAGAGGACAAGACCTAGCAAGAATGACAAAAGGCTGAACTCCATTTTCAGTCTGATGCTTTTCTGGGAATGCGACAGAAAAAAAGTAGAAGCATTTACATCTGAGTTTTGTTCTCAGACTGCCTGAAGTTGGAGAGCTTAAAAGCAGCTGTGCAAGAGTGAATACTGCAAATGTGGGAAGCCAGCAGGCACTGCTGGAAGGACATCATGGCCAGAGCAGTAAAGACCAAAATGAAGCCTGTCCAGTACTGAACAACTCTATCTGTTCAAAATGCTACACACAGTATAAACAATGAGATTCCTTTAGAATCCTGCTTCCTCCCTCACTGTTTTTTTTGTCTTCCAAATTCAAATGACATTACTCATATCCATCTATCAGAAGGAAAACTGCCTTCCTCCCTCTGTGTAAACCATGACACGTCACTGCTACGAACACAGTCAGCAGTACCAACAGCTGGGTACAGCAGCAGGTGAGACAGACAACTGAAAAAGGCTAAAAAGGCTGTTCTTCATTTTTTTTTTAACTTATCTTCAGCCCCAAAATGCTAGCTCAAGGGATTTCTTTTGCATTTGAAGAATCAGCAGAGTCCAGCTGCACAACCAGGGGGACAGCGGTGCAGGGGAACTGCTCAGTGCTCAGGCTGTCCTTGAGAGATGGTTATGGACTGGACACCTACTGTGTGGGGATTTTTTAAAGCCTTGACCAGTGCCTACCATGGAGGACCTCAGATGAGCCCAGATTCTCCTCTTTCTATCAACATCCCTCCTTCTGTAACTCTGGGTGGCTGGCATAGCACTGCTAACCCAGTGAGGAGACAACACAGCTGGGAGAAGCTATTACCATGGAGTTTGGTATCTAGCGCTCCCACATGCTGGTCGCAGAAAACCAGAGCAATCTAATATATCAGCAATCTGAGACAGCTTTTCATTAGGGTGGAGAATAGTGCTTTTTTAGGATTTACCTAAATATAATGGGGACCTCCTTCAAGATTTACAATGCATGGTCTGTCTGTAAGTGGTAATCTATGCAGAATTGCTTGCACTTACTTTGGGACGGGAGAACAGCAATTCAGACACCAAGCCTCAGCTGTGTGGCAGGCAGCCATCCTTCTGCATATCACCAATAAGGTGAGGAAAGTACATGGAAAAAGCTTATTTCAGGATAAACTCCAGCAACAGTGCAAACATGGACTCAAAGTGACTCATTCCTGTGTCACCTCCTCCATACAGAGACACTGCACTTTGTCAGTGTGACTGAGAGCTAATGAGGAATAAAGGTCTTTCTCCTCCTGTTCCTGTGTTTAGTGTGGGCAAGAGCCTCTTTGGGAAGACTCTAAATAACACAAAGTTAACATAACAAAGCAAATAGTGCAACTATTTTATCATTCATTAAAGACAAATCCACAGTGAATTCAAGAGAACCATTTTCCTCCCTGGGGCTTATTTTCTAACAAATGGTACCTCAGTAATTGACAACAGGTGGCAAGACTTGGGTTTTAGTCACAAACCCCCTCAAGATTCTTAGAAAATGCACAGAAAGTCTGAACTGGCATGGAAATGAGGCTATTTATCATGGAAATGCAGTACATGTCACCTACCTCTACCTTCATCAATTTCTGGGCTTTGCTTGAACAAGACAACAAATAATTCCCTTGCACCAAGTAATGTTAACTTTGAAGGCAGAGGTTCATACTCAGCTTAGAGCCAGAAGCAGCAGGAACAGATCTGCAGGTTGATGCAAGCTGTGCAGTTGTGCATTTGCTTTTGCTACTACACAGCCAAAAACATGTCTCCAAGTCAGGAAATAAGTTGTTTCTTTAAAAAGAATCCAAGCACTGCTGGCAAGTCAGTTCAGATTCCAAAAATGTTTAAAGTATTTAGTCTGGAAACTCAAAATTCACTGTAAAACTTCAGCTGATAACTGGGACTAACCAGAAGCTGAAGGGACAACAGTGACAACTGGATATTTTAGCTTTCCAAAGCAAAAGGCTGTTAGTAGGTGGTGCTACTCCTTTACACAGCTGCTGTACAACCCCTGGATTCATCACACAAGCTGACATTAACAGCCATTGTGTTGCCAGGGATAATGCAGATTTGCTCTGTCTGAGAACACCCTATAGCTGTGTTACAGTATGGGCTGAGACGAGACAGTGGAACAAATTCCCTCCAAAAAGAGGATCTACTGTCCTAACTGTAGGGCTCTCTCTTCAACCCTGGGCCTGTACCAGCCACAAATGGCTTCACAAACGTACTTAAAAAGGAGAAAACTCAAAACACCAGGCAGCTTTTGTTTTAAGGTAGTTGCAACCACTCTCTGTAGGACAGCAATAGGATGACTGCTAAGAGCACTGAAACAAGAAGAAATGCCAGACTCTAAATACATGTCCTCAAGCGACATTTTAACCTCATCTCTGCTGCCTTGTGCGGAAGAAGAGCTGGCAAGAAGCCTCCACCCTCCCAGTAATGACAGAGTAAACACTTGTTAGTCTGGATTTTCCCTCTTTGGCCAGATATGGCTCTGCTCAGAGGATTCGATACAGCACATTGGTTATTATTTAGTGCATTGTGGCTTGAACACTGTTGAGCTCCACCAGCCAGCCTGGTCCTGTTCCTTTTCCAGGATGGAAGCAGCTATCCAGCTCTGGACTGGCACATGAGGGTTGGTTCAGTGAGCAGCACATACTGCAGGCACTTGTTGGATCCATGACCATCAGCCAGTTGGTGACATTTCACTGTAGGGGACAGACCCTTAACTCCAACAAGGCAGCAGCAAGCAGGCAAATCCCAGACGGGAAAACGATGCCAGGACAGCACATTCAGGGAGACATTCAAGAAAGAAGAGACAAAATGAGTTTCTCTGAGGGAATCAGCACAACTGAGTTGTCCCCAAGCATTTCCATGCAACTGCTGCAGACACAGCATATCCATTATCCCCCACTGAATCTCACATAGCCTGCTGCAGGCACCTGAGGCAGGGACTACATTCACTGCCTTGTCATCAGGCACTGCAGGAACAGAGCGGCTCTTGTTCATAAAGCCTCGCGTGAAGCTCTGCAAAAGTCTTGGGAGAGCACAGTGCCCTCCCTCCACTTGGCAGCCGAAAGAGGGAGCCTTCTGTCCAGCAGGCTTCCAACTACAGGAACCAGACCCAACTGCCTCCACTAAGAGCTCCCAACATTTCGCCTCCATTGCCAAGTAGCCAAACTGAAATTTAATCTAAATTGGGGAAGACTGAAGAATAATCCAAAGCTTTCTCAAGAAAATCCCCACATAGAGAAAAGCCATTCCAGGAGTGAGAGACATGCCAGACAACTGATAAAGTGGATTTGTAGCAAGCCTGCACTAAAACACACCTTCAACACAATGAAATTCGACTCCTCTTTTGTTAGGAGTTGCTGTGAGCTCTAGTATTTTTCCTGAATACTTTAAATATTTTACCTAAGAAGAGTCTTTGTTTTCCTCAACTGTAAGACGACCTTAGCTAAGAAGACCTTAAATTTAGTTTGCCTCAAGACAAGTTTGAAGGACTAAATTTGGGGTTAAGTCTTGAGAATTTCAGACTCTTGGTTTTCCCTCCAGTGATTAGAGCCCAAGAACTCTCCATAGTGGTGGTGCCTGGGCATGCATTATCTCCAGAGAAATTCCAAGATGCAGTTCTTCACTTGTTTTGTCTGGGAATCACACACACACACATCGTACATACCAGGGTGAACAGCTACTCAAGTGGAAACTTTTGCTTCTTGGAAAAGCATCATCATTTTTTTTCCAGAATCTGACATCAAGAATGTATTAAAGCATGCCTTGTTTAATTGCAAGGGTAGATTTGAGAACACTGTGCTCCCATGTTTGCTGGTCACATTATTGGCATGTATTTGGTTCTTAGTTTCTTCAGCAAACCCTGTTTCCCTCATGCCTGGCTTACCCTCCCTCCTATCTACCTCTGAAATTCCCTGCCACTGCCAGAGCTGCCTGTGGAGCCATGTGGCATTTCCCTCTGACTCACTAATGTGTCACAGCACATCTCTGCAATAAATACTTTTTCAATTAAACCTATTTCCACCCTATTGGTCTGTGACACCACCCATCAGGGACAGAGCTGTCCCTTACACCGCCACACAATGCCACACAATGGAATGTCCTGGGCCACCACTAGCAACTTGAAGGGAAAACTAAGCCACGGTAGTTATGGGAGCACTTAGCACAAAAGGATGGTAACAGCCTGGCTGAAAGAAAGTTTTGCCTAATGAGGCCTCTGGAAAGGTGTCACCTAAGGCCGACAAGCCAACTGAAAATGTAAAGATATTAAACACTGCTTGGCTTTTAACCTGTTATTTGAGCACTCAAGAAAACACATCTGATATTAACACACCCACTTTACTGAGCAGGAAAGGCAGCAATGCAAGGAGCAGATGCAAGGAGCAGCTACTTTAACTTCAGCCCAGAGACCAGCAACAGTGTGGGAACACCAGTGACTTCAGGAGTCTGGAAAAGCCCACATTTCCTGCTTACTTATAGCAGGACAGAGAGACAGCTCCATTTACAGGGGACAGACTGTACATCTGAAAGGCCAAGGCTTCAACTCAGACCTGAAGCCTGACAGGAAACAGAACTAACAGCCTTTTACTGCTGTTGTGTAAGAGGCCATAATTTGCATGCCATAAACCAGCAAGAAATACAGAGTCATCTGCATATCACTGGTAGACAGATCTTGCCAGCTAGACTCAAGTTTTTATTTTGCATTATTTGGTCTCGTGTGCCAGGGGAAGGAATTGAAACTCTATTTAGCTTTTATTCCTCCCCACCCCCGACAAGAAGAAAGGTTATTGACAAGACGAGATTAGCAGGAAAGCAATTATTAAATGAGAAGAGAGAAGAGGGGAGGGGAGGGGAGGGGAAGGGAAGGGAAGGGAAGGGAAGGGAAGNCCTTTGAATTCCTGAAGGCCATTTCCTCAGCTTTCAGTTGAAGAGGAAATTATCTCTTGCTCTGAGCCACCATGAAATTCATTCCCAATTTAATTATTAAGGTAGGCAGAAGAAGCAATACCCTCAAAAGGCAATCCCAACAACAGTACTGAAAAAGAGGAACTGTAGTGGCCAGTAGTAGCAGGGCAGAAGTTTTGAGCAGCACCCATTCCTGTGTTGAAATGTACGTTTTTAAAGTCATTCAGGTGAAAGCTGATGTGTAACAGGACTCTTGCAGAAAATCAAAGCTTCTCAGGAACACAAATCAGCTATTATGAGCCTCAATGCCTATAAGAAATTTCTTGTGGCCCTCCAGGCACCTAAAGCAACCTAAAGCTTAAATGTCACCCTCAAAACCAGGCTTTGAAGGCCAGCTCTGAGCATCCCTGATATTTGGTACTGAAGGATCCTCCTCCCCCGAGGAGATTGCTGGGAATACTGAACAACCAGGTGAGGAAAAAGCCAAGAACAGCTTCACAAGCAAGTCCTGGTTGTATTCAGGCTCTCTCACATGGGATTGCTTAGGTCAGCCCTCGCACCCAGCAGGAGCCTCGATAGTGATTCTGACAAGGCCAGTAGGAACATGCCAGACACCAACAGCACCAATTGTCATGAGGCTGTTATCTTGTATATGAGGCATATGTACCCTGTAATTACACAGATCTGGGAATAGCACTGACTAACAACCAAGAAAAATAATTTGCACTGTTTTCCAAAGATGTTGGACTCATTTAATCCAGCAGCAAAGAAACTGAACATTGTGGCAAGACGCAAAAGCTGAAAAACCAAGCTCTTTTGATACCAAAGGATACCCTCCTGCTGGCATTACTGTACTTTGCTGGAAGGCCTCCACTCTGCTCAAAACCAAGTTCATTTGCAGCCTCTCAAAAAAGCCAACCTAAACCCTGTTGCAAAAAGGAGATCACTATTAGAAAAGGTAGTTTTGAGTGATTTGGGAATTCCCTGGTTCCAAAGCAAGATGAAGCCTGACAATCTGAGTAGTCACACTTAACTGGGTTTGCATACTGCAGAGGTGGTAGCTGGCTTGTTGAGAGAAGCCTCTTTTAAACAAGGGCTGTGAGTCTCATCAGACTTTTTAACAGCTTCCTTTGTAACTCCCATCAGCTCTGCTCCATGCTGCAGACCATGCTCCAGCTTGGGTGTTAGAGAAAGCAGAGACATTAGTAGTACATCCTGTCTGCCAGCCCTATGGACCAAAAATTAATTTCCCGGATATACCACATGTTTAATGAACTACTGGTAAATACCGAGGGAACGCCTCAATATTTAACACCTCTAATACAGGTAAATAACCCAGGCAAGTGTGTCAAAACACACAAGTGTGTGTTGCTGGACAAGTGCTTGTGCATGACTCAAGCAAAAACAGGGCAGCAATTAAAACTGCATGAGGTAATAATTGAGGCAAATTTGCTGACCTCCATCTCCCAAGTTAATGGGGATGCAAACTTTGAGCATGGGCAAAGCAAACAGAATGAGCCACTACGAAATCGAACGCGTGTTTGGTCTATTCTGCCCCACTTATGCAATGAGAGCCCTGACACTTCTTTTCTGCAAACCAGGAAACGCAAGCAAGTCAGTGAGGATATTTAATACTTTTTTGTTTCTTTGCTTCCAGCGTTATGCCTTGGATAAATGTTTCCAGCAGTGTGCGGAGAAGCAAAACAGAAAAAAACCCTCAGGTCCTTGCAGCAACTACATCAAAATTTCAGCTTCCTCGAGCTGCGACACCCTGTTTTTTACCATCAGCGATTCCCCTCCACGGGTTCCGCTTCCATTTTCCTGGTCCGCCACCAGGGCTGTAGGCTCCGGCCAGGCCCGGCGGAGGGGGGCCCGGGCCGGCCCTGGGAGGGCCCGTGCTAGCGCCGGCTGCCCGCAGAGTCGCCGCCGGTTTCTAGACCAGGCCCGAACCCTTCGGTCGTGGGAAGATGGCTCCCGCCGGGACCGAGGCGGCGGCCGCGCTTCCTCCCGAGCACGGCAGCCCGCAGCTTCGGGGTAAGGGCGGGCTCCCACCAACACCGCCCGTGGCTCCCTGAGAAGCAGCGCCCCCCTCCCACCGAGATCTTCATGGGGAGCGGAGGGGGCGCCACCTCCCTGTCCCCTCCTGGCCGCGCCCTGCGGCGCGGGGAGGTGCCGCGCACAGCCCACCCCCCGCCTTTTCCCGCCGCGCCCTCGCTCCTCACAACCCCCCCTCCCATGGCCGAATGGACGCGCCCGCACCCAGTGCCTGTGTGCGACGCAGAGCGTACCATTACCTTATCGTGGGGGGGAGGAAAAGGTGGGAGGACAATTCCATCGCTTCAAGGCGGGGTGGAAGTAACCTTCCGTCGCCTCATGGCGGGATGGGGGCGGGGGGGAAAGGGAGAACGGATCTGCCGCATCAAGTTCAAAGGCGACCGGGAGAAAGGGAAGGAGAAGGAAAAGGGGCACGATACTGCCAGGCACAGCGGCACTGCCAGCCAGAGCGCCGGCCGGGATGCGGCGGGCGGTACCGCCGCCCCCCTCCCCCCTTCTTCCCCCAGGAATGAAGGCGGAGGCGGGAGACAGAAAAACCTAACGCCTCCCACGGCGACGCGCGG
>VYZR01095786.1:12414-27054 GCA_013400675.1 Oxylabes madagascariensis
CCCCTCCTGGCCGCGCCCTGCGGCGCGGGGAGGTGCCGCGCACAGCCCACCCCCCGCCTTTTCCCGCCGCGCCCTCGCTCCTCACAACCCCCCCTCCCATGGCCGAATGGACGCGCCCGCACCCAGTGCCTGTGTGCGACGCAGAGCGTACCATTACCTTATCGTGGGGGGGAGGAAAGGTGGGAGGACAATTCCATCGCTTCAAGGCGGGGTGGAAGTAACCTTCCGTCGCCTCATGGCGGGATGGGGGCGGGGGGGAAAGGGAGAACGGATCTGCCGCATCAAGTTCAAAGGCGACCGGGAGAAAGGGAAGGAGAAGGAAAAGGGGCACGATACTGCCAGGCACAGCGGCACTGCCAGCCAGAGCGCCGGCCGGGATGCGGCGGGCGGTACCGCCGCCCCCCTCCCCCCTTCTTCCCCCAGGAATGAAGGCGGAGGCGGGAGACAGAAAAACCTAACGCCTCCCACGGCGACGCGCGGTGCCTACCATGGCGTCGGCGGGGTGCGGCGGACGGGCGGCGGAGCGTGGTGCGGCGGCGGCGGCTCCCTCGGCTGTCTGGGCGCGGCGCGGGCTCCGGCGGCAGGAAGAGAAGCTGCGAGGGCGCGAGCCGGGCGGAAGCGCTGCCGACGTCACGGCCGCCGTGCCCGCAGGAGGAGGAAGCGGTTGCTATGGCGGGAGCCCCGCGCGGCGACGCCCCGGTCCCGTGCGCATGCGCGAGCGGGACGGGAAACCCAGCCTCCATGCACGGCCCCACCCCTGCCGAGTTAACCAATCACAGGGGGGGTCCGGCTGATTGACGTATCAGTCGACCAATGGCGCATGCCCTCGGCCGGGTGGGCGGGGTTGCCTGCTTCAGGGGGTGCCAGGTTGGGGGCTGGGGAAGATACCGGGGATAAGAGCCGAAGGGATCGGGCAGCCGTGAGGGAGAGTGTGGGGAGTACGAGGATGATTTGGGCGGCTGGAAGGGAGTGGGGCGGGCGTAAGGGGGTCGGGGAGCGGCCGAGGTGGCAGCCGTGGCCATGGNTTTCACTACCTACTTTGGTACGATCTCAGGCAAGCGGTGCTGATTGGCTCGGGCTGCTGCGGCAGCAGCCCAGCTCTTCCCGCTGGCACCCGCGGATCCTGGCACTGCTTCATCCCGGCGGCCGAAACGACGAGCGGGTTGTCCTCGGGACAAAGGCGGCCCTAACAAAACGCTGCTGCCGTGGCCAGGGCGCTCGGAGATGTTGCTGTTCCATGTTCATGGCAGTCCTGCTCGCCCTGACGAAAATACTCATTCCTTAATGTTTTTGGCCAGCGAGACTCGGGCTGCTTGTCATCAGTACACAGGCATCTGCTGATGGTACAAAATGTATAGTTAGGTTTTTATTACCGAATCCTGACTGCAGTGATGTTCCCGGCTTGAGTCGATGAGCAAAAAGCCCTCAGCATCAAAAGCTTATTTTGTTGAGTCTGTGCTTCCCTATAAGCAGGAAGCAAAAACAAGACTCAATGGCGGCTATTTCAGGGCTGGCGTATGAGGAAACACTACTTCATTAAAACTATCATAAAGCTGCACTATTAAAGGTGTGAGCAATGCTTACACACCTCACAGTTTTCATCCATATTGCTGTTCTAGTTAAAGGGGTTTAATTTTTATTTCATTTTTTCCCCTCTTTGCAGGCTACCCCCGTAGATGCTCTTTGTAGATGTTCTTAGGCCTGTTCACATGAGAGAGAAATTGCTGAAAGATCCCATGTTGAAGATGGGTGCCATTGAAAAAGCCATCCTGTTTAATTAGGCCCTTATGCTGGGTGACTTACTCCTGCCAGGGGTTCTTTTTTGCAAAAGCTATTTTATCAGATTTGTACTGAAACTAGCAAAAGACCTACCAGCACGACTCAGACTTTAATTGGCCTTAGTGAATAGTTCTTCCCTAGGCCCCTTTCTCATACATTTAATCAAGGAATGCTTAAATTTGACCCCAAATCTTAACTTACTTTGGAAGTATTAACAAGAAATCAACAGGGACGTGTTTGGTTTTTTTTTTCCCCTTCTGAAACGTAGCTCTAAAACAAGTCAGATAAAGTGGCTGTGTAGTAGGGAGAGCTTCAGTCCTGTGATTAAGTTTCTCTGGACAACTTCTGGTCCTGCTTTCCTGCTGTGATTGTGGCTTGGAGAGGAAATCAAGGCAGTGGTGATCAGCACCGTGTGGCAGTGCCACAGTAGACCTCCATCTGTGGTGGTGCATAGCAGAAACCTGGGGCAGCTGTGCTTTCTAGTTGAAATTGATGTGATTAATTTGTCTGTTACTACCCACATTATCCATTTCTGGGCTTGCTCTTTGTAGATGGGTTTCACTCTGACAGAGGGGTACAGAAGTGACACATCCTGGGGAGGAGGGGAGAAGATGATGCAAGGTCTTGGGAACAGGGCTGGGGCTGTTTCATGCTGTGTACTTATAAGGGCAAATGAGATGGAACTGGCCTCTTGGCTCAGTCTGTTCCGAGAGGTGGTTTTGGAAACGTTGGAGTAGGTTGAGAAAGTATCTAATCAGTTAAAGGAAATTCAGCAGGGACAAGAACTCCTTCACCAGCAGAGTAAGAGAAAACTCTTACTTTTTCCTGCCTCATGAGAAAGATGGTGCCTGCTTTGGGAAGGGCACTCACTCACCAACAACCACAACAGCTTTTTGAAATGTTTCATTCCCCAAAGCACAAAACAGTGTAGCCCAGTGAGGCTAAACACAGCGGATATGGTGCTTTGAGGCAGGAACTGTGCAACAAAATACACAGACAAGTGTGCGGTTATGGTGGTACCAGCCTGCCTTAGCACAGCACTCCACAGCCCCTTGCACTGCTGTTCCAGCACGGACATTGGGAGCTCCAGCTCTGCCCCAGAGCTGCCTGCTGGGGATTAACAGTGTGTATGGCACGGTTGAGAACCCCTGCTGCATGCCAATCCTGTGCTGCTGGTTGTGTAGGGAAAGGGAGCCTCTAGCCCTGTGCTGCTCCCTGACCTGAGAGCCCTCTCATGTGCCTGTCACCTTAAGCATCATCCCAACCCTTTGTAGTGCTGGGGTTCTCTCAGCCCGGGCTTGCAGCAGGGTCCTGTCAAAGCTATTCCGTTGCTCTTCCCTTGGTGCCTGAACTCAGGAGGAGCTCCCTGGTTTGGGGAAGGCAGGAGGAAATTTTGTCTCTGAGTTCCCTCTCTATCAGTGCCAGCCTTTGGATGGGACAAGGACCTGGGTGAAGGTGAGGAAGTTACTACCACTCTGACACCAGCACCTCTGGCTTAGTGTGTTGTACACCCTTTTACAGGTGTTCTGGTGTGTGGTGAATGAGACTAAAGCTTTCTTGGGGTGACCTCCCTTTGTCCCCCGCCTCTCAGTGCAATATAAGGTTGTTACATTGATAGACATGAATGCTGTGAATTGCATAGTGGTGAAGGGCGTTTTTACTAGCTCTTTTCAACACTGAACCAGCTTTGGCCCTTTTTGCTGTAGTGTTAGTGCTATAAATAAGCTAGGCTGGAAGCTCAGGCTGTAGGTTTGGATGAACCATCATGAAAGGTGAATGCCCCTCCCTCTCTTAAGGCAAAAAGTATTTGCAATCAGCCTGAAACTTCCCCCCCACACACACACATACCACCCCCCAAAATTCCATCCCTCAGCCGGGGGAGCCCAGAGAGATTCCAGCAATCCTGCAGCTGGTGGTGACCACTTTAGTCGGAAACACCAGTGCGAACTGCAGCTGGCAAATGTCTGCCCAGTGAAGGATCACTTCAAAATACAGCATGGTCAATATAAAAAGTCACCTGTGGACTCCATTTTTTAATGAGACCCTATATCAACAAAAACCTGAGATCAAAACATGCCCTTTGCTGACTTTGTAGCTTTTGAGATGGTGGCTACTTGCTTACTTTATATGCCTCAGCGATTTGAACTCCCCCTCCTGTCCTCCAAGCTACTGACTCATTTCCTCCTCTAAAACCTTCCTTTTTTAGCCTTTCGCTCTGAAGTATTTGGTGTCTGTTTTGAGCTGCGTGCTCCATGCCTTACTTAGGCAAACTCCTACATCACAGCCCTGCAAGCCATGCTTTTGTACCATGGAAATCGTTTGTTTTCCCTGATAGCTTCAGTCCTAAGGGGCAGCCTTGGCTACTGACTGTGCTCGTCGGTAAACTGCTGCTTTGCTGTTGGAAATCGGGGAGGCAGACAATCGGCAAAGCAGCTGGTTAGCTGAGGCTGCCGCTGCTTATGCTAATTGCTGTTGTCTCCCTCTTAGTCCTGCTTCCCCCATATGCCTGCATCCACCTGCCGTCTTTTTATCCACTTTTTCCCTGATCTCGCAGTTGGAGCAGAGGCTCCTGTTTGGCTGAACAACCACAGAGCACCCAGGCCGTGACTCTCTGTGCTGTCCTGATGCAGCAAAGGAACAGGCAGTGTCCCCTTATGTACGGTGGTGACCCAGAGCTTTGGTTGTGGCTGATGGATGCTGCTGTAACAACACTGGCTGAGTGTGCCTGAAATACAGTGCCTTTTTCTCAGGGCTTGTGGAATATTGGCTCTGTGGTCTTGGCATCGCAAGGATCAGCAAAGATAATTTTAGACAGGAACAGAAAGTCTCTGTAAACCTTACAGTCATAGCTATTTCACTCGCAGGAAAAAACCCCACAAGGAGCCCATGGCTATGCATTGCTGAAACATTCTGCTTAGCAGGTGCACTGGAGTAAAAATTTAAAGGGAAATTTGGGGACAGGAGAATCTAAGGGTGATTTCTGGAAACTGCTGTGATGCTCCAGTCCTTTTCTGAGGAGGTGGTGCAGCAGACAGGATGCAGGAACCAGAGGCTGGTATTTCGGCCAAAGCCCTATCCTAGTCTATGGTGTGAGTCTGGACAAGCTGCTTTTTCACTTTACATTAGTTTCCTGTTTTTGAAGTGTTAACTTTGTTCCCGTTTTTTCTGTATTGCAATTTCAGATTTAGTGCAGATCAGAGCTAGATGTTGCTTATCAATACTTGCTATTTTTACAGTAATGAAAAGGCTGTTCCTAAATTTCTACAGATGAATGCCAGAACTCTTATTCCATTTAATTTGCTATCAACTTCCACAATTGTTGCAGGCTGCAATCCTTCTAATTTGTGCATGGTAAAAACTGCAGGCTATAAGCAACCAGAATAAAATTTGACCCTGCTTGCTGCTGTAAAACTGTGTGAATTTTATCAGCCTCATCAGAATTGGTCTGGATGGAGTGGGATGGGGAAGTTAGCTCAGTGCTTCATTTCCCCTGGGGGCATTTTCTCCACTAGAAAGACAGAGGAAATAACACCAGAAGGCAGCTCAGCAGTGGAACAGCTTCATATTAATTTAAGTAAGCAAGAATGTCATTAAACTACTTTCCTACTTGGCTTCTTTTTTTTTTTCCCTTTGATTTCGTTGTCACTAAAGCCTGTCTGAAATACTTTTTATGGTGAGAATGAAATGCATCTTGCTCCAGAATCAGCTTAAGGGCTGGCCACTGCTCAACTCTTGCTTAAATCCTCAAAACAGGCAATGTACAAAACTTACAATGATGTGTTTTCCCTGCGTACACTGGAATTGGATCTTAAATCCCTGTCAGTCTGAGAAGGGAGGCTCGTGTTAAGTCCAGTAAGGCCTTGAACCAGTGGGAAAAGCTTTAAGCAACATCTCTGCCTGCATTACCCGAATGCTTTGCCCTGTGCTTGTGCTCCAGAGCTTTTGCCGTGAGACAGGGGTGTGTGTGCAGCCCTTTTTTAGAGGAGGAAGGCTGGTGCCGGAGAGGCTGCACGGCTCTCAGCCTCGGGCAGGAAATCTGTGGCGATGAATTCTTCACTGCCTTTACAGAGTAACGCCCGACCCTTCGGGCCATCTCTGCTCTGCGCATGTAAGATGATAGTTCTGCTACACTGAATGCGGCACAACTGCAGGGATTTCTTGGAGAATAAGCATTTCTGGCTTGTGTGGGCTTTGTTCCAGGTGTGGAGGTGGTTGCTGCTGATGCCATTAGTAATTGCTATCTGCTATGCCATTAATAATGATTTTATTTCCTGAGTTAGTGAACCCCCACTCCTCACACTCTGTAACCCAGACAGAAGGTTGTTGTAGCAGTTTAGTTTTCTTATGACAGGGTTTGTGCTCAGCTGCATCAGAATAATGAAACCTTTTAGAGTTGTGTTGCTCCTGCCGGATGGCCCCTTTTTTTGGCTTGGGAACTGCAGGCCTGCCTGTGTTTGTCAGGGCTGTGGCCACTTATTGAACCTGTCAGGGTTTGGCTCTCTAGAATGGGGGGAGCTTGGCTCTTGTTAAAATTGGGAGTTCATTTATGGAGGGCTTCTGTGGGTAAGATTAGATGGGAGGTGAATTAGCCCTCCCCCATCTATAGGACAAGGTGATGTACAGGCATAGACTGGAAAATCCCCACCCCTAATCTGCTTACTGTCTAGCCATAAGAAATGCATGGGGTAATGAAAAAGGAAGCAATGAGACATATTAGTCAGCATGATGGATGTTCATTAACAGCAGCCTTATAGCTGTGGAGGATTTGCTAGAGGGTAGTGAAAGGCCCTTCAAAACTGTCAAAAGATAATTAAGTAGCATGGACTATGATTTCTGGGGAATGCTCTGAGAATTTAGGGTGGTTACTGGAGGCCTGAGTTGCAGAGGTGGGTATGGAGAGGTAAGCACTCATTTCCCAACAACAGCTATGGCTGCTGTGACACTGGACAGAAGCCACAGCACTGGCAGTGCCTGTGGAGCACAACTGGAGTGGGCTGCAGGACAAATCTGCCCACAGCCTGGGTCTGGATGGGTCTGAGTGCTATGGGAGCTGGCTGTGCCAGCAGTGATATGGGTGGTGCTGGGGAGAGAAGCATATCAGGTTTTTTGCCTTCCAATGCATCAGGTAGTCTCAAAAAGGACTTTGCTTTCCTGGTGAACCTGAGCCTCACACATGGATGGATAACACTCCAACCACTAGTGCCACTTGGGCTGCGCTAGCTGAGGTGGAGGAGTAGGAGGACATTGCAGAGAAACACACTGGGAAAGAAGAGGGTCTTGCTGTGTTTCCTGCGAGTGTGCAGTGGATGGGAATCTCTGACAGTTTCCTTTACCTCTCTCCTATCTGTGTTGTGGGCCTGCAGGATGTGGACAGATTATGAATGGAGTCAAGAGTGGCTTGATAGCTGTATCTCTGCTCTAGCTGTATTTATAGCTCCGGGTTGACAGCTGGGTCATGGTGAGCTATATATACACCTGCTATGGTTGGTCTTGTCCAGGGAAGTGGCTGTGGGAAGTCTCCACTGAAAAACAGGGTAGCGTGAGTGGAGCATTCCTTTCCACCACCCTCTTTAGATCTGTTCTGCGTGCCTGAATCTGTTGTGGTGGCCTGTGCTTGGTGTGCTGGCTCTCTTCTGGCACATAGAGTGTAGAAAGAGTGGCTGGTGTGGGGGCATGGACCAGCTGCGTGAGCCTTTGTATTCCCAGTCTTCAGCAAGCAGTGGTCTCCTGAGTCTTTGCATTGCCTGAGTGGCACAGCTCACATTTCTGGATGGGTGGTCACCCAACAAGCTGCATGTAGGTGCTGGGAAGGAGCATGGTTACAGCTGCATTTCTGAAGGAGGCCAGGAAGCACAGCTTGCCAGTCAATGGTGTATGGGCTGAATCTGGCCAGCCAGAGCGACTTCTTCCCTGAGCAGGCTACCCTGTCATCCTTCCCTATGGCTCTGACACTTCTGCTGGTTCAAAAACACTTGAATGTAAGCAAAACACAACTCCTGGCCAGTATTTGCCCTTCCAGACTGCCCATCACAGCAGTCTTCTCCCATCATATGAGGCTTTGCTCTTGCAGTGCTCAAAAAGGTATTCCTGACCTTCCCTCCAGCTCCACAGGCTTCCAGGCTCATTTCCCCTCCCGGATCCCAACTCTCAGGCCCAGATTCAGCATCAGCCTCGCCCCGGCTCAAGGTGGAAGTGGCCCTGCAACTGGGAGATGTCCTGCTGGGGAGGCCAGGCCCTGGAACAGAGCGAGGCTGTCTCTTCCCTTCTCCGAGCAGTTTGAGGGCAGTGCCCATGGGACAACGCTGGAGAGGAGGGAGGGCTGTTGTCTCAGACCAGCTGCCTGCTGGTGACTGAAGGCACGGCACCATCTGGTGGCACGAAAGGAATTTGTCTCTAAGTCTGTCAGAGAGCAGTCCTGACTTTCTCAACCAGATGCAAACTAGCGGTTTCCAACTATTTTTTGTCTCCTTTTTGTTTTCCCCTCTTCCCCCACCCCTCCCTTCTGAGGCTTTGGGCCCCTCTGTGGCTTTGCCCATCTGTCTGATGTTCTTTTTTATCCCCAGCTGCTCTGACCATTTCTTACAGAGGCAAACTTGTCCAGCTCTGGGTCATTCCTGGAGCATGGTGCAATTTTTCAGTCTGAGAAGAAGCATTAGGGAGCTGTAGAGGGTACTGCCCAAGGGCAGGCTGCAACGGCCTGAGATGTGACAGCTCTGCTCCAAATAGAGCTATCCTGGGTCAGATCAGAGATCTGTCTAGCCTGGTATCCTTTTTGTGGCCAGAGATACCTAGGGAGAATAGACAAAGGCAGTCAGCTGACAGCAGGAGATCATCTAGATGGTCTGCCAGCCTCCCCATGTGCAAGCAGGAATGTCCTGAGTTTGTCATTGTGCCTCTACTTTTAATAACCTGTGGATTTAATCCTTTCTGGTTTTGGCTCATCATCACCTGAACCCGTGAAGACTCTTGGCGTTTGCTAAACCTGCTGGAGGTGCAGGAGACCTGCAGGAGAGGGGTCTGGGCAGGAGACCTCTGCCTTGGGCTGGGGGTATAAAGAGCTGTCCAAGGTTGCATGAGTATTGTTCATCTGCATGCTGGGGCTGCAGGGCAGAGCACAAGCCAGAAAGGATTGGTGATATGTCATTGCTGGCTCTCTTTTCCAGGTTCCTTGGAGGCACTAGATATGCCGGGAGTGTCCAGATGGTGGGTCTGCTGATCTTCAGACAGAGTGCAGTAGTGGCACCCAGCTCAGAACCAGATGTCAACATGGGCCTTAAGGAGCAAACCTTGTATGTGAGCTGTCTATGTGAGATGGAGTGGTTTGGTTCCTCCACACCCTGAGACCCTAACTGTTTAAGTGCAAATGTAGAAGAAAGGATTACAGGCGACCTCGCCCCTGGTAAGTCACAGTTGTACTAATTACCAAAGAAGAGGAACAGCCTGGCCCTTAATGGGTCACAGCTGTGACTAATAAAGGTAAGTGTGATAAAAGGGGTGGGTTAGAGGGGGGATTTTGAAGAAGGAGATGCTGAAGGAAGACGATCTTGAGGAGTCCTGAGGAAGAAGAAATGATCCAGAGAAACACAAAGAAGAATGAAACAAGGAAAAGTTGCTGCTGTAGAAGATCTGCTGTGGGGTAGATCTGGATCTGATGGGGTTAGAGCCTGCTGTTGGAGCCTGCAGTCGTAGTTGAGCTAGGTAAAACCTGCAGTCAGAGGCAGCAAGGAAGTACTTGCAGTCATATTCTAGCAGGAAATAACCAGCAGTCAGAGTCTGCAGTTGGACCCTACAGGAGGAGCTTGCTGCAGCCAGAGTCAGTGGATAGTTGGAGTCTGGATAACTGAGCTGTAAAGAAGAATAAACTGGGACCTTTTTCATGTTGTCAGATAAGAGTCTGTGTCTTGGCTCATTTCTATCCCTAATGAGAGAGATCTGCTGCAATATTTTAGGGCTGTGGGACATTTGATTGGGACTGTTGCCAAAGAAGGCAGTGCTAAAAATCAGGTAGGAAAAAGTGGAGGCCTCTTGTTTTGTGAAAATCACGTCATGGCAGTCCAAGCTTTTTTACACCCAAATTCTATTGGATTTTGGCTGGGTCTTACTTCTGTTTCGGGGTGTCATGAAACCTGGATGGGTGACAGTAATCTGGTTGCTGTTGATTTTATCATTAACCAAATGCAGGCATGTCCTGGCCTATGAATGTGTGTCCCAGCACAGTTAGCAAGCCTGGGCCAGAGAAAGGGGTGCTGGGCTTGTGAGGAAGAGCTGGTAGTTGTGCTGGCCTCTGAAACAGGCACTCCTGCGCTAGATACCATCATGTTCAGGTCTGACTGGTCTCAGTGTCCTGGGAGAGGGCAGCACAGGACTGTGTCCCTGTTATCCTGAGACTTCCATGTGAGCAGGGAAAAGTGTGGGGCCACTGAAAGTCCATCTTTGCAAATTCATGTTTTGCCACCAGGGAGCTCCCATTCCTCATACCAGTCCTATAGTGAGAAAACAGAAAAATGAGTTTTGCCCTCTCATTGCAAGTTTCTTAGGAATGGGAGAACATTGAGGCTGGCTAATGACAGGAAACACAGTGAGCAGGTGGAAATGTGGTGACAGCCATGCGTTTTCCTTCACTCTGGTAGTTTTTGACAGTCTTGCTGATAGAATAGCAGAGGTAGAGGGAGTCTGCCTGCAGCCATGCCCTTGCTGTTAGTTGACCTACAGAGAAGAATGTGGCACTTGTGCTTCTAGAAAGAGTGTTGGCACATGCAGTAGGTTTAGTTTGGTACTAATTTGAGTTTTTACTCACTAGTGATATGACTTTTTCTGTTTGATTACAGGGTTGAATCATTTACTTCACCAGACAACGTAATTCTGACCCTTTTCCATCTACTCTCCTGCCCTCCTATGCCTGGTTTCTTTCCTGCTCTTACCTGGCACTTTCACAAACACATATTTTAACCATCCACGTTCCTACTTTGCTGAGGAGACAAGTCTTTCACACTTGGAGGAAAAGATAATTGGTATAGTTGAAACACAAGTGGTATAATTGAATAATGATTAATTAATAATTGGTGAAATATTAGCAGTCGGAACACTACAGTGAGTTTGGAAAAATTACTGTGCTCCCTCTTTGGGGACTGATGTGATTTATGTGAAGTTAGCTGTGGCAGAGTAATGTGTTCCTTGTGTTCCTGCTAGCTGTATTAGTATTGGATCACAGCAAGGGACATCAGAGTTTGGAACCAGAAAAATATGGATATCCTTTTCAAGGATGAGGACAGCAAAGCAGTAGACCAAATTACCTGGGCAAGAAATTAATGTCCTTTCTTGGAGGTTCTTAAAAAGCAGCATTAAAAATGGTGTAATTCCTGTCCCTATCCCCAGACAATCTGTCAAAGGACATCCTCAGCCAAGGTTTCTGTAGCACACAGACAGAAGGGTGGAAGGACATCGCTAGAGACCTGCCTGGCAAGTCTCTGCATCTTAGGCCTAGACTCTTTCCTGTCATGTATCCACAAAGGTTGTGTGCACTGTCTGTTGCACATGAGTCATATCGTGCCGGGAAAGAGAAAAAAGTAGTTCCCAGGAGAACAATTTTTCTTCAGGAAACCAAGGACACAGCTCTGGCACTTTTCAGTCCAATGTGGCTTCCTTCTGACACTGGTTGGAGTTTGCTGTCCAGTGGAGACAAGGGGAAATGTTTCAAGTTAGGATGAGTTTAGGGACATATGTTGGAAGACCAGCATATGCTGGCATACATATATGTGAGAATATCCATGGGCAAAAAAAGCCAAAGCTCTTCTAAAGTGTGAGAACTTGCTTCATAATTTATTTACGTGCTTCAACACTTGCATTTTGATGACAGCTTAGCTATTTCATGTATTAGCCAGAACAAACACTGCAGAGGGCTCTTCTAAGCTGTTGATGAAATCATTGAAGGGTTTTGTGTCTACTTGTGATTTTTCCACTTATTTGAGTTTCCTTTGAGATGTGTACTTAAAATCTGGCACTCATGGGCACCATGTGACTTTGTGGTGGTCTTGGGAGCACTCCTTCTCCATAAAACAATGTCTTGAGCCCATCCAAGCACAGATATTTGTTTATTTGTCTATGACAGGTATAGTATCAATGATACCTGCTTGTTGAGCCATCCAAGTCATGCTTTAATGGAAATTCTTTAAAGAAGTTAATAACAGTCAATTGTAGTACACTGGTTCAGCAAACACTGCAGTAAAACCTTTGGAAGAGAGATTGACAGAAATAATCGAGTTATGTGTGGAGAGGAAATGAAAAGCATTTTCTATGGCAAATTGCAGTGGTTACTAAGCCTTATGGCTTTCTCAGCAGTCTTAGGATGTTGTAATTTTTTTTCCTTAAGAGTTTCTGAAAGAAAGACATTGCATAAGAAACTCTTTTCTAATTAAAAAAAAAAAAAAAATTAACNTTGCTTTCCCGCTCTGTTTTGAGCAGGTGCTGTAAAATTCCAACTTGGGTGGTGGGTGATGTTCCACCTGGATATTGCTTTTTACCAGCTGAGCACAGGATGTTTCCAAGTGGCTCAGTGTAGCCAAACCAGGTCACATTTCTCATCTTCTCATGACTGGGAAAGCTGTTGCCTTGTTTTCCCAGAGGAGATGACTGAATTTTTGGTGAAAGATATGCACAGTGTAGGAATTCACAGAGAGGGAATTACAGTTTTCCAAGCAGAACTGGGCCTGAGGGTCTGTTGTGGCAAACTTTGTGGCCTCATTCCTGGTGATGCAGTGGATTGGTGTGAAAGTAGTTGGAGGATGAAAAACATTCTTTCTATCCCCCACTGTGTTTAGACCTGGATCATCCATTGCTTAGGATATACAATGTGCTATCCCTAGTGTGATTTTTCTTTCCCAGATGTTTTTTGTTACTTTGGTAAGGTAAGATCTGCAGTTTTGGGCATCATATACATGAGATATAACCATAGACAGGCTGACTAGATGTTATTTAACAGAGTCCTTGTTTTCAGAGCCTAAATGTCTGTATCTATCATCCTGTAGTTTATCCTGTAGTAGACCCCTGGCTGTCCAGGGCTTCAAGGTCATATGCATAATTAACAGTCAAGCACCTACATTCCATCTAACTGAGGCTTTTCCCAGTATTATTGACCTCATTTGGCCCCGTTTGGGCTGCAAAGCACAGGCCAAACCATGCATTAAACCTCTCATAAAAATGTCAGGCTGCCAGAAAGGTAGGGGCAAGGGTAGATTCACTCCCCTTTTAAACCAACATTCCTTTGAGCCATACATCGGGTCATGCCTCAAAAATTTTTCTCTGTTTGCCAGCCTTTAATAGATGGTGAGCGCTCACATTTCAGAGGAAGTTGTTGGATCGTTGACAGTGATTAGAAGCACTTGAGCGCACAAAGAGAGAGACAGGGAGTTAGGGGTAGCATGGCCAGGTCTGTAAAGATCTGTAGTACTTGCTGGTCTCCAGAGCAACTAGTTAGGCCTTTTCAAAACACTAATTTNTGAGCCCATCCAAGCACAGATATTTGTTTATTTGTCTATGACAGGTATAGTATCAATGATACCTGCTTGTTGAGCCATCCAAGTCATGCTTTAATGGAAATTCTTTAAAGAAGTTAATAACAGTCAATTGTAGTACACTGGTTCAGCAAACACTGCAGTAAAACCTTTGGAAGAGAGATTGACAGAAATAATCGAGTTATGTGTGGAGAGGAAATGAAAAGCATTTTCTATGGCAAATTGCAGTGGTTACTAAGCCTTATGGCTTTCTCAGCAGTCTTAGGATGTTGTAATTTTTTTTCCTTAAGAGTTTCTGAAAGAAAGACATTGCATAAGAAACTCTTTTCTAATTAAAAAAAAAAAAAAAATTAACCCTCATGGTTGCTTAGAAAAAAACATGAGCTGAATGTTCCAGATAGGATGTTGAAATCACAACCAAACAGGATGAAAAACCTTGTTCATAGCTTTATACTCCAGACAGCAGACAAACAACCTGAGATTGGCTTAGAAATTCTGCAGTTTGGAAATGTATCAATGTATGACTTTTGGCACCTGACTGCAGGCATGAGGGCACATGTGATTTTTGAATCAGTGTTTAGTCTCTTTTTTGTTAGACAATACAGACTTTCATAAAAAGTAAATACTTCTGTAAAAAAAATTTAAAAAATATTTTTCTGATGAGAACACTTCTTTTTCCAAACTTTCTTTAGCATTACTTGAGTCCCTTTTTGTCTCTTGTTTTGTTCCTCAACTAATTTTATTCTGTTCTGTGTTGAGAATTTCATCCTGAATTTTTTTTGGTTCATTCTTCTTTCCTTCTGGAATTAATGTTTCTATCTGGAGATTTCCATTAGCTTAAGTTTTGATTTTGACCTCAGATTTGGTGTTTTCTTCTATTCCTCATTTTGGCTTTGTCACCCTGTTCTTTGCTTTCCCGCTCTGTTTTGAGCAGGTGCTGTAAAATTCCAACTTGGGTGGTGGGTGATGTTCCACCTGGATATTGCTTTTTACCAGCTGAGCACAGGATGTTTCCAAGTGGCTCAGTGTAGCCAAACCAGGTCACATTTCTCATCTTCTCATGACTGGGAAAGCTGTTGCCTTGTTTTCCCAGAGGAGATGACTGAATTTTTGGTGAAAGATATGCACAGTGTAGGAATTCACAGAGAGGGAATTACAGTTTTCCAAGCAGAACTGGGCCTGAGGGTCTGTTGTGGCAAACTTTGTGGCCTCATTCCTGGTGATGCAGTGGATTGGTGTGAAAGTAGTTGGAGGATGAAAAACATTCTTTCTATCCCCCACTGTGTTTAGACCTGGATCATCCATTGCTTAGGATATACAATGTGCTATCCCTAGTGTGATTTTTCTTTCC
>VYZR01095791.1:11418-35077 GCA_013400675.1 Oxylabes madagascariensis
TGATGATGTACTAGAGCTGACTGAAACATCGGGGTTTTTTCCTCCATCTTTGGATTTTCTGGTGACAACAACAGCTTGTCTGGGATGCCGGGCCTGTCGCATGATTGCTGAGGCGTCACTGTGAGTCACACCTTTCAGAGACTTCCCATTAATGGAGAGTACTTCATCTCCTTTCTGAATAGTTCCTTCCTGACAGGCCAGTCCATTGGGAAATACTTTGTGAACCTATTGAAGAGCCCAGTCACCACACACACAAGGGAAGAGATAAAAAAGGACAAGTCACTAAAGCCCTTAGTTAACACTTTATACCATGTGCACTTTTCATTCTTTACCAGGACAAAGTTGATTCTATCACATTTCAGGATGGAGGACTGAAAGAGAAGAGAAGTTCTCCTTTTCACATCCCTCAGCCAGGGGAGCAGTTTGGCCCTGGTACCAGATGGCTAAAGCTGTGCTGCCTGGTATGTACCTTGCATATTCTACTTCCTGACCCTCCTGCTGCTCTGCTCATGAGAGGAAGGAGGTGTGAGACTTACCTCTAGTTTCCAGACCCCTGATGTGTTTTCACCCACCCCATTCCTCCAGACCATCCTGCATGGTTTTCTACAAGCACATGAGTAAGATGTTGGTTATTTCCTGCCGAGGGCTGTGTGTTCTGCCTCAGCTTTCACAGCTGTTGGGGAGGAGGTGCCCGGGGAAGCAGGATACTGCTGCCAGACACCTGGAGAGGCAGCTCTGTGCAGAAGGAACCTGTTTGCACCCACTATGGTACTTCCACCCTATCAATACAGCTGCCTGCTTTGATCATCTAAAAGCCAAAAACTGTAGTAGAACACCAGTAAGGTATGTATTTTTAGATACAGCGTTGATTTGGGAGTATTTTTTTTAAGATGCTACTTACTGTTACCACTTTGTTTTCTAGATCAATGCCCCCTGCCAGACTGAATCCAAGCCCGGTATCTTCTTCTTTATGCAAAACTGTAACATGAATATCATCAAATTCCTAGGCAGAGAAAGGAATAAAGTCAAGAACTTCCCAAAAGATACGTCACAATGATTGGAAAGTCTGATGTGTATTTTATAATGAGACTTAGTGGCATAAGCATAATGTTAAGTTGCAAAGATTAACCAGATATATTCACTCTACATGTTTCTGAAAACCATGCACAAAAAAAAAAAAAANTTTTTGAAAAACAACGAACAAAAAAAAAAAAAAAAAAAAAAAAAGGCAGGTTCACCTTTAGAGTTTCTTCATCTAGGGCTTTGACTTCCTCTATAAGCTTTGCCAGCTCCTCAGGGGAAAGCAGAGAGATGACTGACTGCCCCAACACACCGGATGCTTGAGGTGAGCCCTGTTCCTCTTTGTCTTCCTCCTTCCCTTTGTCTGCCAGGCTCACCGTGTATTCTCTCAGCTCTGAGAGGCTGTCCCATTGTGACAAGAACAAAAAAGAAACATTGAGCTATGAGAGAACATACCCACTCAAGCAAAAGGCAATTTTGGAGAAGTCATCTTTTGATCTTATTAGCATGTAATTCGGGTGGTAACTCCTACAATTATTATAAATACGGGCAAATGGAAATTAATCATGCTAACTTAAAGGAAGTAGAATTCATTGCATAAAAGAATAAGAATAATCTCATGGCCTCAGGCAAAGACATTTAAATCTGCTTTATCATGAAGATACTAGAAATAATGCTCCTTATATAGGAGTATGTTTGAAATATGCATGTACGTATATAATTAAAAACAAAATAGTCATGAATCATTTAACCTTCATGCTCTAAAAAGTTCTTAACTTAGCCTGTGCTTTACTTCTGTGTGCTGCCACCTTAGAATCTTTAATCTGTCAGTGAATCAGTGCAGCTGCTCACCAATGCTGATCTGTAAATCTGAGTTTTAAATATGAAGTCTTACTTTAGGGAAAACCCAGTGTCCAGGTGATGATTCTCACTCGCAGGCGAGATGGAAGCCCCATCCTCCTCCATGGAGGACTGAGACACTGTGTCCAGAGTTTCCCATGCACTGTTTCCAGAAGAGGCTGGGGACTGAGGAAGGCAAAGCAATGATTTCATTAAAGCAGATGACACCTGGCTGCTGATGGAGTAGATTTTGCTACACCTCTCATCATACGGCTTCATTATCTCACAAGCCTGGGCAGCAGTGAGAGGGAAGCTTCGTGACCTTAGGCTATGTGCTTTTGCTACTGACACAAGGTGGGAGTTTGCAATGGCTCCTGGAGTTGAGAGACTTGATGAATTTTCAGTGCTGGCATTGCTGCTTTTCTCTGAGCTGGTTGCAGTACCCTCCCTGCGAGAGGAAGATCTGTCCAGGCTCTTTGTGGCCATGGCCACAGGTGGCTGTTGGTGGCTGCTTTCATGATGTTGCAGGAAGGGTTGGTTTGAACAGGCTGGAGCTGCCTCTGCCCCTGCTGCAGTGGGAGAAGGCTCTTTCTGCACCGATGGTTTTGGGCTCAACCTTCGGGGGGGTTTTTCAGGTGACTGTGGAGCACTCAAGGATTCGAATGAGCTTATTCTTTGTTTTATTGATGATCCTCCAGGAGACATGCGTGATAAGCTGGATTGCAGTTTTTTGCTGGAAATACTGTCATGGTTGGGAGGACTTTGATCTGCCTGTGGTTTTAGATCTGAAGTTGCTTTCCTCAATCCTTTCAGACTTTGGCGGAACCAGGTGGGCTTAGGTGCAACAGGAGGACCCTTTTTCACACTGTCATTTTCATCCGATTTTAGCACTTTGGAACCAACTAATTCCGGTTCTGATTTCTTCAGAACTGTCTCTGAGCTGCTTCGATTTTGATTCTCTTTTTTTTTGTCCATGCCATGTTGCAAATCTAACTGGACATTGTTTTCACTCATGGTAGGATTAAATAAGCTTTTGATGCAGTCAGAAATTTTAACCCAGGGGTCTTCTGTTGTATCAAGACTGTAATCTACCCGTGCTTGTCTTTTAAGTACAGGCCTTTGTACTGATGAAAGTGGAGTCCCTGTAATAAAGAGATGTCAATTATAAACAACCATCCATCCACTTCTCCATCCCTTCTCACTGAATCATTATTAATTCATTAAGCTTGAATTTCATTCAAGCCTCTGATAGATATTTTTGTTTGTTTCTAGAAAGTTTAAACTTTTTAAAAATTCATAACTCTCGATCTATAAGTTCTGAATCCAGACAATGAAATTAAATGAAAAACATTTCTTGTTTTTCAAAGGCTCTTGCATACTTAAATACGAGATTGCTTTTTTAAAGGGTTTACAAATACTGAAATTCTGGGGTGCTGAAATCTTGATAGAAGCTGTAGCAGCTAAAAGAGAAAGTTAAAATTGCAATGTCGTTTGCAGCTGAGAAAAAAAGCTGGTGTTACAGTAAGTTCTTTTCAAAAACGTTTTTTATTTTCTACATTTATAAGTATATCCTACTCTAAAAAGACTATAATAGGAAGATCCTCGATATTTATGCTTCCTCAAATTTCCTCAGGCATTTCCAGTTGATTTTTCTGGTAAGTAAAAACTTGATTCTAATATGGGAATATTTTTTACTTCACAAAGGAATTAAGCGTTTTAATATTAGACATGGTGGAGCTGAATGGCAGCAAACTTCTGTTTGTGCAGCTGCACAGGCACTGTTTTCTGTTTCAGTGTGAAGTTTTTTTTTTAGGCAACATTTTTACTTTTTCAATGATCTGAGCCATAACTTACAGAATTACATAAATCTTTATGTTGTAAGAGACCTCTTGAGATTGTCTTGTTCCCGAAACACTAAGTTTCTTTAATTCTAACTAGCACAGCAGAAAAGTAACTTATCAGTGGTTTGTACCATTGCAACACTCTAGAGCCTTGAAACTGTGTGTAAAAATATCCTTTAGAAATGCTAAAACTAAGCTTTAATAACAGATATTCAGTATAACTAAGCAGCTTCATCTGAAGCAATACAGGATTATTGAGCCTGTCCATTAACAATTTTTACAATAAATCATTTCTTATGCTGCTTTTCATCTAGTTTCTCTTTTTACAAAGATTAATCAATAATTTTTAAAAATTACAATAAATCATCTCTTATGCTGATTTTGATCTACTTTCTCTTTTTTTACAGAGATTAATCAATAATTTGAAATTTCATCTGTTCACCCCAACATTTACAGATATGGTTTGAAGATGACATTTAAAAAGAAAGTGAAGTCAGCTCAATACCCCTTTTGGAATCCAAACAAAATACATTTAGCTGGGGAAAAAAAGTTCATGGAATTAAACGTACCTAACTTTTCTTTTCTTTCTTGATCTCTGCCCTCTGGAGCAGCAGTTGTGTGTTCCGTATCACACGCTGTAGCAGAAGTGGTGAAGACACTGTGGGTTACATCAGTTTGATGTCCCTCTAGCATTGGTTCTCCAACTTCCTGCTGAACAAACAGGAAAGAGAAGTGTGTCAAAATGCAATTAGGCAAACCACACTATATATGAATCTGAAAAAAAAGTCTGAAAAAATACATGAATCTGGAAAAAAACAGAAACCCCATATAAAATTGTCATATGCAGGCCTCAGACTGACTAATACAAAATTTGTGGGGATTAAAGGTTAAAAAAAAAAGCACTAATTAAACCTTCTCTTAATTATCTGAAATACATTCTGACAAGAAATTTTCTTTCTTGGGTACATACAGATATACAGACTGTCTTAATGGAGGAAGTTGTTTTTCTGAACAGACCTTAATTTTTCATGGATTTTATTGTTCTTAAGATTTAGTTTTTTCTCACTGTCATTTAGAATGACTAAGTACGAAGAATAAGAAGTTGCAGGGAGTGGTAAGTTCAACAAGTACTTATTTCCCCTAATTTTACTTCTGAAAGTTGATTTTCTAGCAGCGATTTCTACTTAGGGGATGGTAAAAGTGACCTTACCTAAGATGTTTAACTGAAATTTTCTTGGATATTAACATTATACGTGGACTTCAGATTGCCCTATATAATTTTGTATTGATCTTTGCAGCTTGGGAACTGTTTCAGGGGGTTTTGTGGGTTTGGGGTTTTTTGTTTCTTTCCTTTGCATTGCACTGAGAACAGTTCATTTCTACTGGCATATTACTAAGCCTGGGGAAAAGAGGTTTCAGTTTTAAACAAACCACAATTTTGTTTCAACACGCAGATCTCACAATCCTTCACGCTCATGCAAAAGTGAAACACTCTCTGTTGTCTTAGATAAGAGAGGGAACTGAAATTTAGTAATGTACAAATGTACACTGTTTTCAAATACTATAGCTCATCAACAAATATGTATGTGCACCACAATTTAAATGGGTTTATTAATACCTCTCATATGTATCTGAGCCCAAGATTCTCTGCTGTACATAATGTTAGTGCTTTCTTCCATTAAAAATCCACTACTGAAATGAAGAAATTATTGTTTCATGACTACCTAATAAATGACATGACTCTGTGGCACAGGTGGTTGGGGTCAGCCACACCAAGCTGGCATCAGAGGCTGTGTGAACCCCTCCAGTCCCAGCCTAGGGCAGAACCCTGAGTGTGCTCAATACCACCAGTGGCACACGCCCATGAGGAGGGGCAGGGACTCAGATGCATTCTTGCAGCTGCTCTCACTGGGATTGTAACTCAAACACCTTAGTATGGAAGATTTTCTTCAGACAATTCTCTGCCTTCTGACCTTACTTTGAACATCACATTTTGTACTAAACTGTACTAAATGTGTACTAAGATACGCACCTTATTTTCAAAACAGAAGAGCCTCATCTTCTTCCCCCAATTCTCACATGTATATACATTTTCTCTTTCTTTCCTACCCAACTTCCTGCTACCATGCAAAGCCACTTTGCCTTCCTCCTTCCCCTGCTTCACAAATATGCAGACACAAGAAAAACGCTGTAAATTTTGCTTTACCTGAACACTTGCAGGAGGTGATGCAGCCACTTCTGATACAAGCTTTTCTTTTCTGTCTGCATTACCCTGCTCATCACACGTGCAGTCCTGCTTGAAGTATTTCCTTGGTGGAGGTTTGGGCTTTGATGATTTAGGTTTCCTAACAAGGATCTCTGATGACTTCTTAGTGTTTTGCAAGGCTCGACCGCCTTCACTACAGGTCGGAGGGGAATTTCTCGCTGAATTATTGGCAGAGAACGAGTACAGCAGCCCAGGTTGCCGGGTGATTGGTACATCCACACTGTGCACTCTTGCTTTCAGGTCCGTGAGCTGGTGCACGGCAGCAGTGGCACACGAGGCCCGGGGGTTGCAGCTGCTGTCGCTGCTGGAGCGGGTCATGAGCCGCTGTGCCCTGCGGCTGCAGTAACCCGCGCTCCTGTCCATGTGCTTCTCACAGGGGTGCCTCCCGTGCCAGCTCGCTTCCAGCCTCTTAACACCTGCATCAGAACATGTTCAGAATGTCTGTTCAGTACAGGCAAAGGGCTCGCTTCCAAAATTCAGCTGATGAAATCTGCAGCTAAATGTCATCCTCAGCAAATGTAAAGGTATGATTTATGCACTGAAGGCTTGTGGGGTCAAGAGTCATCAACCAAGTTCCTGAACAACCAAATAACATTTTCCCTATGTATAGGTATGTCCGCACTATAGTTTTACTGATGATGACTGTTACCTATTGGTCCTTTACAAGACACTCAAAGGAGTATCATTCAATACATTACTGGGAGAGGATGTCATACCTGAGCTGGGCTCATAGCTCCAGCCATGACTGCATATCCTTTTCTCACAAATAAGGGATTAACAAGGTTTACCCCTAAGACATCACCTTCATTGTGCAGTTCCTTTTTGTCATAGTCCTGTCACCTACAGACAGTTGTTTGAAAAGCTCTAAGCAGAGCTAGTGAATTGGAGAGGATGAGCAACTGTGAGAGGAAGTTTGCACAAAAAAATTTTGTTGTTAAGCAGACAGACTTGGTCTGTTCTCATCACTCATAACATATCATTGGAGACATGTTTTTAGGGTTGTCCTGTGAGATTTCCTCCTCTTTCTTTCTGCTCTGGGTTACTTTCAAGGATTCTAATACAGCATGTACTCATCCTTAACATCTTTTAAGTCAAAATTACCATGCCTCAGTGAATGCATTTATTCCCTTACCTTCAGTACTCCATTGGTGTCTCTCCTTTCCAAATCTGTTGCTCTCCACAGCTTGTGCAACAGCTTCTTTTAGCTGTTGCTCAGACACCTAGAAAATATCATGCCATTATAATCTCTTGAGGTGAGTTAATAGCACACCACTATATCTGTATATATCCCAGTACATATGAAGTATATCTATGGATGTGCTGTTTTTAGTGGCTGTTCAGGTAAAATGGGACCTTTCAAAGATAAACATTCTTTTGTAGATTTCACTAGAAGTAGAGTCCTGGATTTACCAGTATAACGTAACTCAATACAGTATAGTTTATGTAACAATTTAAACTCGATAATAATTTATACAGTATTTGGTATTAGGAAGGATTTTGTAGAAAAACCTTGCAAGAATAAAACATTGTACTTAAATATTAATTTAATTATAACTATTCGTAGGGCAAGACCTAAATTTTAATTACTGAAAGACAAGTGTATAATTATTTATTTATTTTTGGGGAGGTATGTTCCCTCTTTCAAATTTTTTACCTATTATTCTCAATTCTTACTTACATAAGAACTATGTTTTGGGTTATTCCTTAAATGTTATTTCTGTAGTTTCCTATACTGTGTAGAGCCTCATGTAAGACTGTCCCCAGTGATCTCCAAATCTTAAATGATTCTACTTAAGAGAGTGCATATCTCAGATTTTTTTGTATGCAGATGATCATAAAGAGATCAGCATCTTTGTAGTCAACATTTTTCCACCTGTGTTAGATCAGCATTTGCTCCCCCTTAGTTCTCAATATGTGCTATATTGAAAGTCAGAAAGAATACAGACTGTGCTACCTGTGGTTCAGGGTGTCTGCTAATAATGATTTGTACTGCACCAGGATCACAATGGCTTAGCACAGCATAAACTTCATTAAGGGTTGTATTTTGTACTGAAGTTTCATTAATTTCAAGAATTTCATCTCCACACCTAGACAGATATTAAAAAAAGAGAGAATATGTAAACAAAAGAGATTTTCTCCTGACCTTGTCTCACCCATGTGAAAACATACAAACAACAAATTCATGAGGTCAACCTCTAATTTGCTTACAGATAAAATCTATCTTTCCGTCCTGTTAGAGAAAATGGAATGGGAATGAGTTGGATGTCAAGGGGTCTTGATGTGCCATGTTGCGTGCAAACTCTGAGCTTTCTTCATGTTCAGCTGTGCACACTTGGTATTCTTTCTGCTGTCTGCAGCTCAGCTGCTGCTTCCACCTACACCTTCCTTCCTTTCTTTCCAGTTAACGCTTCACTTTTCATGTCTTTATATTATGTTAGTGCTGTTTAAGGTCAGAAAGGATGTTATTTTTCTGCTACATATGTGAAGAACTCATTAAAAGAAAAATTCTAATGACAAGCTATCAAAATCTGCTAAACTGGATCTTTCTAGATGAAATCCGAATTTGACTCATAGGGAAACTGAGACTGCTTTGCTCTGCTCTAGTTCTCACACACACTAAGAGTCTGACTGAAGGCACTGATTCGTATCATGCAAATATTCAAATAATTTAAAACTATAGTTCTTTCAGCTAAAGTATTAAAGAGGAG
Organism: Oxylabes madagascariensis; assembly: GCA_013400675.1. Taxonomy (NCBI): domain Eukaryota; kingdom Metazoa; phylum Chordata; class Aves; order Passeriformes; family Timaliidae; genus Oxylabes; species Oxylabes madagascariensis. The sequence continues at coordinate 20,094 of VYZR01095791.1, forward strand.
GGTTACAGAACACCAAAACTTATATCAAAAAGTCTCCACTGAAACTGCTGTGTTCTGTTCAATTCTCAATATGTTCAAAACTACTAGCTGGTCAAAACTCTCTGAAAGTGAATTTCTACTCTCTCACTAAATCTCATTTCAGCAAATCTGTTTTTCTATTGGGCAAGAAGTGATAGAATTCTAGCAGCTTGTATCAGAAAAAAATCTAGTGCTCAAACAAGCCAAGTTATGCCATATGTTTAGGTTTTTCCAAATACTTTCTCATTTGGAAATCTCCTCCAGTAGCAATGCTACAGGCTTGTCTAAGACCTTTAAAGTTAGCCCAGCTTGGGCAAGAGGCAGTGATCTCACTGGGTTGCTGGACTTCTGGAAATCTCACATATCCTGAAGACGCATGCTCCAACCCTGAGAATATCACATGTGCTTTAAACCCCAACTTTCCAGAAATCAATATTTCTTCCTGCCCAAACAAGTCAAAAATAAACCCATAAAACAGATCAATGAGAAACCTGTGGCATGAGACAGCCAGCCTTTCTGGTCCTACCTGAGTCTCCCATCCATATGTGCCACTGAGCCTGGTGAGAGGGTGTGAATAAAGATCCCTGAAATACACTGGTAGTAAGGGATGCTACATAACCCAATTCCAAGGCCAACACCTGGCTCTGAAAGAATCAATAGTAATAAAAAAAGACATAAGAAACAGTCAAAGCAAACCATTTAAAAATTAATTAAATTTAATTCTTTTTCTGCACAAACCAGAGCTAAAGTCTCGTGATCACGAATGTTGCACATTCAATATTTGTTGCTGCTTCCACTGCATTATTCTACACCTTTCTATTGTTTTATTGTGGGGTTTTTATGGGGGCTTTTGTCTCCCTCATGATTAAACAGACACAATGGAATGCAGGTTTATTTTGAAAAATATCTGTCATTACAGAAGAATTCAAATGACTTTATAAGGAGACAGAATAGAAAAAAAAATCTGGGAACTAAAATTTAGGGGAAAAACAAGCTAAAATGAAGGATATATGGCTACTGTTAGCTATATAATTTCAGTTCTCCCTCTGTTTTATATAATAAAGCTTAAGACTTTTGTGAGTTTACCCTCTTTGCTCTGGACAAATCCCATACTGTGTTTGGTAAGTCACTGTTACCTCATGGAGGCTTTGCTTTGTTTGTTGCTCTGTTCCCATATTTAAAGTTTATTTCATTGTGCCAGTGGTTGTTCATAAATAGAAGGTGATGACAGTTGGAGAGGAGGTGAAAGAACTACAAGAAGATCTAGATACTTATTTGGTTTTAAGCCTTTTCAAGAGTGAAATTAACTGCTTGCATAATTACAGGTAAGAGTTGCACAGTCTGCTTAATAAGAGGCATTTGTTGACAAGAGCTTTACTTTTTCATGCGAAGGATATGAATGTGACTCTAATGCTTGAGAGAAAAAAAACTCAATGATTGGCTCTTGAGGACAGATGGTGTTCAAAATCCTGCTGTTGATAGATACTTGTTAGCACTGACAGACACCAAGATCTAATTTAGTGTATTAAAAAAACGTAGTTCAGGAAAAGAATGAGGTTAGTGAGGAAAGACATTCAGAGAGCAAATGAACAGTGGTTTGTCAGCCAGTGCTTTGTTGGCAGTGCTCAGTTGATGTCAACACTCACCTTTGTTTAGGGTAACTTCCATTATGACCCTGTCATTGGGCTTTGTAGGATTTAATGAGAATGCTGCATTTTCTGAACTGAAAGAGCTGTTTTCCTTGGTTATGCTTGTACTGGAGCTCAGTGACTGACACAAGAGGGGTGACTGACAGCTGGAAGCAGAATGAGGTGTGCTGAAGCTTGTCCTGACTGTAAGTGTCAGAAGACCCTTTTTAGCCTGCTAGAAAGAACAGACAATGAGTGAATGGGTTGAGTTCACATGCACATTGTATCTAAAAACAGAAGTTGTTCTGGAAGGAGAGTACATAACCTTGAATTTCTGTAAAGCATCATAATGTGTTAATCCATGCATGGATTCTCCATTCAGTTCCAGGATTTCATCACCTGTTTTGAAAGAGAAAAAATTATATTATTATTACTGTATTGTGCAATAAGTTACATGATAACATACATGCACTCAAAAGGACTCTTGCAAATGCAAAAATGGATGCAGGTGTAAAAGACACTTATGGCTCATTTCAGCTTCAGTCTGTCATTTTTTGGAAAGTGGGAAAGGGGAGACAAGAGATATTTCCCACCTTCTTGTAGCCTTCCATCAGCAGCAGCAGCTCCACCAGGAAAGATGGTTTTGACATAGATGCCTATTGGTCCATAAATGCTGTCTTTACCACCAACGATACTGAAGCCCAAACCCTAATTTATGAAAGAAAAAGTGTGTGAGAACCCATGTTCAGTTCTCATAATAGTTCATTTGCAGTTTCTTCTGCATTACCTACATGGGCAGTATTGTCAGTGGAGTAATGTAATACATGAAAAAATAGTCAATCACAGTCCTGTGGTAAGAGTAAATGGGAATTTCATCAGAATCCTCTCATGTTTTGCTTTCTTATTTTTCGAATCAATTAATTCACTATTATATGCACATGGGAAGGTGTCTACATTATTTTTTAAATTTTTGCTTGGATATGAATTGGCAGCCCAAAAGTAGCAATGTTAATGCCTGCAGTCACTTCTCTGCACTTTGCAGATCACATTTGTCAGATGAAGTAAAACTCACGGTAAATCAACAGAGCCAGTCTTACCTTCCCTTGTCCTTTCATCAATACAATGTTTGAAATTACTGAAGCCTGTGAGCCACAGGATGTGTGCACTAGTTGTGCTGTACTTAGAGATCTAGATGGCCTCGAAATTGCCTGTGAACATTAAAAAAAACAATAAAACCCACAGTTTCCTTTTATGCATAAGCAGAAATTCTTGAACATACATTGCAGCAACTTGTTTATTTGAAATTTTCTTCCTTATAACTGATGGTAATAAAAATTCTTTTTTTAAAAAAATCTTTCTAATTTTTATAAGCCAGTTGTTATTCAGAAAATCGCTGCTCACTGAATTTGTCTTGTAGAGACTAAATTGGAGAAAAATTGGGATGTTGGTCCTTGAAGTGGTGCAATGGTGTAGAAGGATATATTTGTGCTCTGGCTTGAGTCTCCATGCCAAAATCCCATATGTAGTCATTAGGAGACATAAACAAGTATTATCATTTTTGCCTTCAAGAACTGAACTAGAATCAAGACATTCAAAATCTTTCCTTTGTCTTGTGACTAAAAACTTTATCCTGGCACATACCAAACCTGTTTTCAGCATTTCCTCCAAAATATGAATTTGTGCTGGATTTCCTAAATTCATCCTCTGAGATTTGTCCCATTTTAATGAACTTTAAATTAAATATTCAGTGAAATGTTTAATGAAAACCTCCTATTTCAACATGGAATTGGGTATTACAAGATAATTTAAGCACTGACAGAAGTCATTACCCAAAGCTAACTATGCATGAAGTTCAGCAGGGTCAGAGTTACTTGCACTCATTACACATCCGAGAGAGTTCAACACTGTGTTGTTTTTTGGTTTTTTTTTTTTAGTGCAGCAAAGTGTTGAAGAGTGTTGAAGAGTGGAAAATCATTCAAAATTTTGCCTTCTGCATATGTGAGAGTCTCAATTTTGACATGAAAACAAGATTATCTATTCAACATGGGATTGGGAACGGGATTAAGAGGTAAACAGGTGTGCAGCACCAAAAACACACTCTCCAAAATGCATTCCTCTGTCACACCAGGGTGACTGTTTATTCTGGTATGGGTCTTCTGAATCTGAAATGGGAAATTTTCAAATTTCTTTTGCTTCTGTGTGAGAAGGTGTATTTTTTATTTCTGTTTGTGGTGGGTAGCAATACCCAAAGCCAGGATGCTGCCAAGGAGCCTCTTCAAATGGGCAGCATGTCACACAGGAGCTTTGATAGCGGGAAACCCAGTGAATCCCTGAGGATGTGTCTGTGCGCTCAGGTGTGGTTTGGTTGGGGTTTGTGCTCTGGTTTGCAGCCTCCTTATTCCTGTTAAAGCTTTGGGTCCCTCAGGGTGAGTGATGGAAAAGGCAGGGAGCAGCAGGGAGGGAGGTGCGAGCTGAGTGTGAGGAGCATCGTCTCCATCTCCTCCTCCAGGTCTGAGCCTGGAGACCTTTGGCCATAAACACCCCAACCCTGTCCCGGCCTCTGATGGGTCACTTGGCATCCATCTGGAGAGCACATGAGCCAGCCTCCAGCCTCTTTAACAGGGTGTTTAAATCTGCCTCGTTCAGTGGGGGCCGTGGGGAGCCCGGACCCGCTTGTGGCCATGGCTGGGCCAGCGCGGGTGGCTGGGGAGACCGGCGGCACTGGGCTCAGAGCGGGGTGGTGTGAAGCACCCTTGGGAATTCAGACACACCGTAGAACTGCTGGGCAATGGGAGGGAGAACCTGGAGAAAGGGGAGTTTGCTGGCACGGAGCCTTTCCCACCCTCCCACCCCTCACAGGGGAGATGCTGGGGGCAGAGTGAGCACGGCCCGTGGCAGGGCCTGGGGCAGATGGCTGCTGGCAGGGGAGCGATGCAGAGAGCCCTGCTGGGGACGGCGCTGTGGGTCTGTTCGTGAACCCGCAGCACTCACCGGGGCTCTCACTNCCTGCAGGGCAGTCCAGCTGCTGCGACAGCGATTTTCGGCTGGCCTGGAGGGCGGGGGGCGGCCGCTCCCTGCGCGGCGCTGGGCCCTCCGCGGCCCCGGCCCACAGCGGGCTCACGCCTGCCGGGGTGGAGAGAGGGGGTGCGTTACTTCACAAGGGCTGGACACCTTGCACAGGTGTTTTAGGTAAATGTTACTTAGAAATGTTTGTCCCTTTGTAAACCTCTTTGCGAAGGTATCGATGTTTTCAGTTGTCACTTTGGGGATAGCCATTAATGTTAAATATAGTAAAAAGCAAGCATTCCCTACCAAAAAAGGGCTGGTCTATTTACAATACGCCATTCGAAAAACCCCCAAACCATAACATGCAAACCTTGTGCACCAAACCTGGATGTTGTGAATACAGAAGCTGATGATTTTATGCATCAGCAATTCTTAGCTAAGGGCCCCAGAGTAAATTTGGACAGCATTTCTTTTAGCACCATAGTACCGTCACACAATGGGGGCCTGTGATCTGCACTCCCTGAGTATTACAAGAAAACAGATTATTGCTCTTCAACTTACTGGTGGAGTTACTGCGAGTCCGCTGACATGCAGCCTTACCGTGCACAAAACCATTCTGTATTTCCAAAAGCCTTTCCTTACATGTTGGTGTTTCCTAAAACAAAGCAAAACAAACAAAAACCCAACAAACAAAACCCATTGCTACACAAGGAATTTCCAAAGTGATCTATTCTTAAAAAAAAAAAAAAATTCTTCTAATTTGGCTTGCACAGATTTCGGCCTGAATAAAAGAAACATGGAGCAAAATTAATTATTTAAAATAAATAGGAGGATAAAGGGGAATGAAGCTCAAAAGTTTGCTATAAAAATGACTACTACAAAGTAACAAGATAGAAATAGATTCAGGTTCCTAGACAAAATGAACAGAAAATTAATTGGACACCTCTAGTTTGTCCAGACAGATTATTAGTTTGATGGATGAGTAAGATATAGCCATGCTTATTTGATTTCTGGAGATAGCTCATACTTTTCTGATACTCAAGCACCTTAGGTAGGTGTTAAATTCAAGAGCAAAATTCTTANCAGGGCCTGGGGCAGATGGCTGCTGGCAGGGGAGCGATGCAGAGAGCCCTGCTGGGGACGGCGCTGTGTGTCTGTCCGTGACCCCGCAGCACTCACCGGGGCTCTCCCTGCAGGGCAGTCCAGCTGCTGCGACAGCGATTTTCGGCTGGCCTGGAGGGCGGGGGGCGGCCGCTCCCTGCGCGGCGCTGGGCCCTCCGCGGCCCCGGCCCACAGCGGGCTCACGCCTGCCGGGGTGGAGAGAGGGGGTGCGTTACTTCACAAGGGCTGGACACCTTGCACAGGTGTTTTAGGTAAATGTTACTTAGAAATGTTTGTCCCTTTGTAAACCTCTTTGCGAAGGTATCGATGTTTTCAGTTGTCACTTTGGGGATAGCCATTAATGTTAAATATAGTAAAAAGCAAGCATTCCCTACCAAAAAAGGGCTGGTCTATTTACAATACGCCATTCGAAAAACCCCCAAACCATAACATGCAAACCTTGTGCACCAAACCTGGATGTTGTGAATACAGAAGCTGATGATTTTATGCATCAGCAATTCTTAGCTAAGGGCCCCAGCGTAAATTTGGACAGCATTTCTTTTAGCGCCATAGTACCGTCACACAATGGGGGCCTGTGATCTGCACTCCCTGAGTATTACAAGAAAACAGATTATTGCTCTTCAACTTACTGGTGGAGTTACTGCGAGTCCGCTGACATGCAGCCTTACCGTGCACAAAACCATTCTGTATTTCCAAAAGCCTTTCCTTACATGTTGGTGTTTCCTAAAACAAAGCAAAACAAACAAAAACCCAACAAACAAAACCCATTGCTACACAAGGAATTTCCAAAGTGATCTATTCTTAAAAAAAAAAAAAAATTCTTCTAATTTGGCTTGCACAGATTTCGGCCTGAATAAAAGAAACATGGAGCAAAATTAATTATTTAAAATAAATAGGAGGATAAAGGGGAATGAAGCTCAAAAGTTTGCTATAAAAATGACTACTACAAAGTAACAAGATAGAAATAGATTCAGGTTCCTAGACAAAATGAACAGAAAATTAATTGGACACCTCTAGTTTGTCCAGACAGATTATTAGTTTGATGGATGAGTAAGATATAGCCATGCTTATTTGATTTCTGGAGATAGCTCATACTTTTCTGATACTCAAGCACCTTAGGTAGGTGTTAAATTCAAGAGCAAAATTCTTAAGCCCATCTATGCAATGGTGGATAGGTGTCTAACTTCTGATTCAGGGGGATGTTTTTTAGTCAAAATACAATCTGAGCATTTAAAAACCTCTGAGGACTAAGTTTTAGACTTTTCCAAAAAAATCAGTATCTTCCAGTTGGAATCTCCTGTTGCTTTTGAAAATATGCCCCCTAATTCTAGCATTTAAAAACTTGTAGATAAAACATTCTGCTTTCTAAATGCAGGTTTTTAAAACTGTTGGCAAATAAATACATGATCACATCTGAATAACAGCTGATGTTAGGAATCATTTCTGGATGGTTCCTGCAAGTCCTGATTCTGATCCTATTTCTGTGACACAATTGTTTTGATCCTGAGGGAATCCTAGTTAAAGGAAGAACATTACCAAATACAGACACCATATGGAAACTGATATAAATATAACAAAATGCCAAATTTTATCTCAGTGATATTCTGCTGGAGCTGAGACAGCCACAAGAGCAGAGTCAGAGCACGATCTGTATGTTCTAATCTAACTGGAGCCAGCCAAGACAAGCACTTTGTTTCAGAATCCTGATTTCAGGAGTTCTGTTTGGAGATACAAGACCTAAGGAATGCTAATTTTCCTCTTGGACAGCAGGTGGGGGTATTGCCAAGTTGCAAAATCCTACTAGGGCTTTCCAGGCCCATTCCCTTAGGGAACTCTTCAGAGTCAGAAATACAGAGAAGATCCTTAAAGATGAATTTTGAAAATGTTTTTGCAGTATTTCTCCTACCAAGCCAGCTAGCTTGAAAAGTCTTTGCTATTAACCATAGATCCTAGAGCCACAGAACTACTTTCTTACAGGGCTGCTCTCTGGCTTCTCTGGGATTCATGGATCTTCCCTTAAATCCATTTCTGCCTTTCTTCAACTTCTAAATGGAAAATTAACATTGGCAAGCTGTGTGTTTCTAAAACAAGGGTTTGAACAGCCCTTGCTAGATTTTCCCAGGACCTTGGCCTCCCCATAACCTGTGTTTATCTGGGAAAAAGCTGTGCTGAAAGTCACCAGAGTCTGACCACAAGAGGTTTTGGGTTTTGTCAGGAAAGGCAAAACCATGTTCTTCAAACGTCTGATGAGCAAATTCCCCTCCTCTCTAAAGTCAATGTCCAATCACCCCACAGTTGCTCATGCTTACTTTGTGAGCCATCATGATGTTCACCAGCTGTGTCGTTGGGGAAATGAGAGACTCAGCCTCCTTTCCAGACAGGTCTTTCAGGGATTGTACATTTAGTGTTAACAGTTCATCCCTTGGGCTCAAGCAGCTATCCCTTAAAGGAAAAAAAGAAACATGTGTGTATTATTTCACACAGAATAATATGGCCCTGTTCCATGTGCTACCTCTTTTCCTATCTGAGGAGTCAGCTGCAATTCTCCCTTTGCCTTGACCTGGGCTGCCATGAGGTGCCTGGCTGTGTAATACACCCCATCCCCTGCTAGGATTTTTTCCTGTTGCTGCTCTCTTCTGCTTAGTCCTGGTGATCACTGGCTGCCTGGTGATCACACAGCTAACCTTCAGGCAAGATATTCCTCCCATCTCACCGTCTTGCACTCAAAAATTGATCAAAGACTACATTTACTCCCTGTCAGGAACCTTGGCTCATGTTGTTTTCCAGTAGCCTTGTGGGACTGATGCCACCCTACACTGCCCTTTAACAAGGCATCATCATTGGAAAACCTGATGTTATGTATGCTGTCTTTTTCTTCCAGGTTTTATTTCTTGGTGTAATTGAGCAGCATTAGATCCCTGAGTGGTCACAGTTTTATTTTTCTAGAATCTTGACCTGTGTCTCCAACTGGAAGCAATGTAAGGAATGATTCCCAGACATCACTTCTTTTCTCTGGAAGTGAGCTTCAAGGCGTAGCTTGTCACAGAAAGCTGATTGTGCAAAATCCGTGCAAACAGATGTCTTGCTAACTCCACGTGTACTGTACCTGTTTGCTGGGCTTTCAGCAGGCATGTGGCTGCCTGTTAACCCTTTCCAGAAAGATGCACATCTCGGAGTCCTGGAGAGCTTGATTCCCGAGCTGCTGTTCCCTGATTTTGAACACAGCCTGCAGATGCAGCTGTCCTAATCCAGAAGATGAAAGGTTGCATGAGCGAAAAATGTACTAAAGCTGTTCAAAGTTACTTACACTTATTCTGAGCCTTTTAAAGAAAAGCTTAGAACCAGGTTGCCTCCCAGGAGAACAGGAGCCTTTAACTCTGTCCATTTGAGAAAAAACAATGGTATTATAGAGTCAATGTTTTACAAAAGTTACTTTCCTTGGGACTTCAGTGGCTTCTGGCTACAAGAGGGAAGAATTACAATATAGTGTCCCTTTGCATGGGGGGAAGAGAACAGATAATAGGCTTTTCATAGTGACTGGGTAAACTTAGCCTATGCTATGTATTGTAAGAAAAGACAGGGAGGAAAATAAACACATGCCAGAAAATTAAGTGCTCTGGAAAACAGAAGAGGTCTGTATGGAAAATAAGTAAAATAAGTGTATACAAAACAGTAGAAGCTCCACCCCTGCTGCTGACTTGTTAAGTGGGGGCAGGGGACCAGAGAGGTCTGCAGCAGTGGAAAATTCTTTGTCCACTCCAGACTGGTTGAAGTTGCTGTAGTCTGCATTGCATCTGGAGGACTAATTGTAAGCATATCTTTAATGCAGTTATGAATCATTAACACAGAGCCATTCAGAAGGAGAAGTAGTGCCTTGAGACATATACGGAAAGCAGAGAATGGAGCAACTAAGCACATGAAGCACAACACATTTGACTAGGAAACACACTCCTGTGACACAAATGTGAATACCTAAAGATTCTAAAGAGATGAGGAAAGCTGCAAAGTTAGCACACAATTTCTTTTCCATTTGCTTAGTATTTCTCCTGATTCAAGTATTCACTCATTCTACTCCCAACTGAACCCACCTCCTCTGCCCTCGCCAGCCTCTCCATACTCCACAAAGTGAAGAGGGCTCTCAGTGTATCCTGGATCCAGGCTTGTTCCCAAGAGATTTGTATGACTGAGGTATAGATTTCTGAAGGGGAGGCAAATTTCATATGTTAGGACAGGCCACAAAACATAACAGTGGTCAACTGTCTGTGTTGCTCCCAGGGCCCCTGGTCAAAGTGGCATAAACTATTTCCAGTAATCTGTAGTCCTCTGAGAGCACAAGGAAAGCTCTGTAGCCACTTCCACCATCAGTAGGGCTTCATTTTTGCCCTAGGCAGAGTTCATCCAGGCCTGAGGATGAGAATCATTGTGCTCCTTCACCACAAATCAATAGGGATCACATCCTACCTGACTGACGGCAAACACAAAATGCAAATTTACAGCAGTGTCAAAAAAGGTCATTATCTTTCAGGCTGACTGTTGAAGCCTGGCTCCCATTCTGAAACCTGCCAGGGCAAATCTAAGGCTGTGAATGAATGAAATATTTAACATGGGGCCCTGGGCTCACTGCAGGCTGAATTCAGTAGGTAATGGATAAGGGCTATACTTGTATTGACTGACTCGTTAACTCTGTGGGTTTGCTTACATTCCAGATGTCTGCCTTTAATCAGGAGTGTCTGAATTTTACGAAGCCTTTTTTGTTCATGAAGAATTCTTCTAGTGAGTAATATCTTGGTAAGGATATAAACATGGGCAGAATTGTATCTTAAACCAGTTGGCTTGAACTTTAATATTAGTTTTGGAACTTTCATATTTACTTTTCACCCAAGATAAATATCTTGGGAAATACTTACTTGAAATCAGGATTACATTATGTTCTTTTTTTTTTTTAATTTTATGGCAGTTCTTTGAAGTCTTCAGCATGGTAACAAAATGAAGATTAACATTCTGATGCCTTAAAATTTGAGATCTTGAGTAGCAAAAAATGTGAAGTTCCCTTTTCTGTTTGTTTGCACTGTCCTTTATTTCAGGTATGATTATGACATTTCAGGTCAGATTCTGCATACATGGAGTATCCATTAAAACTCACAGGGTTTTCAATAAGGTGGTGTGCTTGTCGTAAAACATGAGAAATGTAAGGTAGATATTAAAGGCAGAAAATTATTCTGCCATTTGGCTGAGTATTTCTGAGATGTTAGCTGCTTGTGGATTTGGGCTGTTGTGATAGAATAATGGTATTAAAAACTCAGTGTTTAAAAAAAGTAATTTCCTTTCTTCTTCCTGTAGTCAGAATTGAAGTTTGGACTTGCCAACTTCTCTTCTTAGGAGTCCATACTCTTGTGAAATGCTCCTTTGAAAGATTTATGTATCTTCTCACAGTCACCTGTCAGATAGACACACACAGCTTTGCACAGCTGTTCCCCACACTTCATTTTCTTATTGATTTTCATAGGTCTTTTCAGACTGTCCCCAACTCATCTCTGTTAAAAGCTGAGTCACGCCTTTGCTACAGCTTGTTCACAGTATATAGCTACTGTGTTTATAAATATTTTCATAATTAATTGTCCAAAAGTGATGTGTCTCTGCCCAGTTTGACAGGACATCATGGAGAGCAGTGGGTTTGGCTCTGAGGTTTTTCATTGCAGCACACATAAATCCTTTGGGGAAGGGATTGTGTTTTGTACAATGGGACACGTGCCAGGCTGGTAATTCTGGGTTGTATTGGGACATCCATGTGAAATATCACCAAATCAAAACAGGTAGGAAGATTTTTCCAAGAACAGTAAGTTGCATGCACTTAGCCACTAGGAAAGTAGAGGTTAAATCCCTTGTACACTGCAGAAAAATCTTGGGAACAATTTTTGTTTAGATATGTAGTCATCTTACCCAGTTGGGCTATATTTCAAATTAGCACTGTGTCTCAATCATTGCTGCAATTCATTTAGGTGAATTACTTTAAAAAAAAAAGAAGTTTTTACTGGTCTATGGACATGTGGCAAATATCTGTATGTTGTCAACATCTCTATTTTTTTTGGGCCCTGGATATAGATCATTATATTCATATCCAAGTTATTGCAACATGACAGAAAATTAGCAAAAGCTGTTCTTCAGAAAAATAAATGTTTGACCAATTCTTGTGCTCAAAGTAAATTTGCTTTGTGTTTAGTTATTTAGTATTTTTTTCCTGTCTCTCTGATTATTTATGCACAGATATACTGCTGATGGTTCCAAGAGTAAAGACAGTATTTATTTTTACATTCTTCTCCTTTTAAAAGTGTCCTGTTTGTTTTGAAAGGTGATGTGTAGGTCTAAATAAAGTGAGTACTGAAAATTTGCTAAAAGAAAGTTGTCAGGTTTGATATGGGGGGAGGTGGATCCTAGGTCAACCTTGTCTCTTCATTATTAGAACACATATTTAAACATATATTTGCTGCCAGTGAATAAACTCTCTGCTTTGTCTCCCAGCACTTCAAGACTCTGGGGAAACTCTTATCTGCATTGTAAGTTCCACTCAAAGCAAAATTTGTATTTAAACTGAGTCTGCTTGGCTGAAAGATAAAAATTAAAGGAGTTTAAGAGCCTTCTTGAATTTTCCACAGGTGAGAATAGATTAACTTTTTTTCATGTTTAGTTCTGGAAAAGTAATTTGTGCATCCAGGCCAACTCTCTCTTCCTGTTCCCATTTTTTGTCATCCAAAATGCAAAGCTTCTGAGGATGTTTTTTATCTGCCCTTTAAAAGATTCCTTTTTCCTTCATACTTTCATTAGACATTTCTAGCCCAGAGTCCCTCTCAAAACATCTAATTCCAGATGTTTAGAAATAAGGGTAACCATGGCATCTGTAGAAAACTGAAAAACTTTTGTGCACTCTTAAAGTAAGACACAGTAGTTAGATTGTCTGAATTGAAATGTTATACAAGGCTAGTTCAAGTAAGGTCTTGGACTCAGTTAACCAAGTGCATGACAATGANGGGAAACTCTTATCTGCATTGTAAGTTCCACTCAAAGCAAAATTTGTATTTAAACTGAGTCTGCTTGGCTGAAAGATAAAAATTAAAGGAGTTTAAGAGCCTTCTTGAATTTTCCACAGGTGAGAATAGATTAACTTTTTTTCATGTTTAGTTCTGGAAAAGTAATTTGTGCATCCAGGCCAACTCTCTCTTCCTGTTCCCATTTTTTGTCATCCAAAATGCAAAGCTTCTGAGGATGTTTTTTATCTGCCCTTTAAAAGATTCCTTTTTCCTTCATACTTTCATTAGACATTTCTAGCCCAGAGTCCCTCTCAAAACATCTAATTCCAGATGTTTAGAAATAAGGGTAACCATGGCATCTGTAGAAAACTGAAAAACTTTTGTGCACTCTTAAAGTAAGACACAGTAGTTAGATTGTCTGAATTGAAATGTTATACAAGGCTAGTTCAAGTAAGGTCTTGGACTCAGTTAACCAAGTGCATGACAATGAGCTAATTGACTGCTGGTTTAAAAAAAAGGGGAAAAAAATAAAAGGAAAAGAAATAGATCTAACAGCAGTACAATAATGTATTAAAATATTTAGTTTTTCTGGTCTTATGACTGTGAAATGGCTGGGATTTTTGACAGAATATGATCTTTGGGGATTTTCTTCAAGCAGCAATTTTTTTTTCTGCATCAGTTTTAACAGAGAAAGGGCCAGAGTCTCTCTGGCATAAACTCACTCCATTGGCTCTGACATACCCTAGCCCAATGCCTTGCTCTTTTAAAAATATTTATAGTAGAAGTAATTCAGCAACATATTCCCTTTGAAACAAGTAAAATGCCAGAAGCTGGAAAGAAAGGATGATGCAAGGAGCAGGGCATGAGACCAAGCTCTACCCTAGACTGACAATTCAGCATATCAGATGTTATAGAAGGACCTTTCCACCCATCATCTGCCCTTTGGTGTGTTTTCCTGGGAGCCTTTGCTGGCCTGCATTTTGCAGCACATGCTGTATTAATGGAACAGCCCCTTTCCCAGCTTGTTCTGAGGATGACCTGGGTGATGTGCAGCAAAAGCAAGAAGGCTGGGAAGACAGAAAGAGAGAAGAAGTATGAAAACTGAGGAGAACACATAAATATCTAAATAAATGCAGTCTCCTCTCTTGGCTTTGATTTTCCATCCTGCCCGTGGGCTTGTGTTTGAGACATTACAGTCTGTTGCCATAGCACTTGTCCTGGTACCAAAGGGCCAGCTAACTGGTGTTTGAATCAAGGCAAGTTAATAAAATTATATTCTGCTGATGACCAAAGGAGAAAAATTGCCTTTTGCCTTTTCTCTCCTTCAAGCAGAGGATCAGGAACCAAAGGAAGAAAGGGTGCAGAAGTTTCTAGAACCAAGTAGAGCCATGCAGTCAGTTCAGCTTAGCTCCCATGTTTATTTCATCAGAAGTCAGCCCTTTTCTGTTCCATTTTATTCTCGATGCTATTTCAACCCTGCTACCAGCCCCACTGGTAGCTCTCAATGCTTCTCAGGGTTTTGGGGGTGTTGGGAAGATGTAATGGAATGCTTCTTGGAGCAGTAGAAGTGCTTCTTGCAGCAGCTCTCACACTCAGCAGAGCCTGCAGTTCTCTGAAGGAGTTGATATCATCTATTCCTGCCCAGTTCTCCAACAACATGAACTGGCCTCNTGTTGAATGAGTTTGCCTTTCCTCATATCTGGGTATTCAACCAGCAAAGACATCTTCCACAGTGTTTGCTGTGTCCATGCTCATGGTATCAGATACTGCTCACCATTTCATTGGTTTCTTTTCTTTCAGGCCACGTGAAAATTGCTGACTTTATGAGAAGCTAACTGTAAAGGAGATCTGCTTGTTTATACATAGACCAGCTGACAGTCCACCATACCAGACCAAGCACACCTCATCTCAGAAAGTGTCTGAACAAATGACACCAAGGGAACCCTGGGCCTCGAGACACAGCAAGCAATAGTCAGTACAAGTGAATAGTGGGTCACAGAAGCCTAATGAATTAAAATACTGCTCATCTGCTCTCATTGCTGACACAATATTAGAGATGGAAAAACCCTCCCTCTGTTATNAGGGTTGATGTGGCTGTTATCAATGTTCATCCTACTCAGCAAGCCAAGATACAACTTTAGAATCACTCGTTGATCCATGACTCTGAAAGGTATGGAAGATTAGC
>VYZR01095794.1:980-13388 GCA_013400675.1 Oxylabes madagascariensis
ATGAGAACATAAAATAAACCCCAAACGATGTGTTTCTAACCGGCAAGCTTCAACCAGCAACTGCTCTTTCCTGCTACAGTAATAACGACATGGTATCTAGGAAGAAATTGAAATCACTACTATCACAGTGAGATAGTATCACAAGGGCGTAGTTTGCTTTATTTCTACTCTAAAAAGGCATAAATATTGCACAATCCAATGTGGCTGGTACATTTAGAGGTTAACTGAGTCATGAGTTTTTATGGCCAGAAGACAGGGGTTTGATTGCTTAGACTGATCTCAGTATAACACAGGCATTTGGATTTCCCTGAAGCATTTCCCTCTTCCAACTCAATGCAGGGGTGCCTGATCTAGGAATCATCTGTGAACATATCCACGGTGTGGATACATACTCACAATGTACCAAAACATGATTCACCCTGGTGCTTGAGACACTTGTCTCACTGGTGAATCCCTCATGAATTTCTAGTTCGGTGTGCCTTCTAGCTTCACATCTTGCAAAAGATGGCATGCTTCTTGCAGTAGCCTTGTGTGACTGAAGGTCCTTCTCTGACCATGTTCCCTACTATATGCTTCCCCTTTCTTTTGATAAACTGAATATTTTCCTGAGCCTTTTGCTGTAAGACTTACTTTAAATCTCTTATCTGTTATCACTGTGTGCACAGCATGTGGGCAGATGACAATGATGATTAAATGGCTATTTCAGTCATTATTTCATAGTCTGCATTTCCTTGTGCTTGCAACTTGTGTATTGCAGTTTTTTCTTAGATTTTTGTCGCAAACCACACAGCAAATTGTCTGTGTTACTGAACATATTTCCTGTTTTTACATATGCAAGCAGTGGACAATACCTTCAGGGAGTAAAAGAAATATTAAGTGAGTTATATGTTCAAGTATTTCCTTCTAAGAGTTGAGTGGGGACCTGGACTTCAGTAGGTCCCTATCAAGCTTCAAATTCAGCATACTGTATATCCAGCAGTCTTTTAACTTTAGATTTGCAGTGTTTAAAATCAGTACTTGTTGATTAGGCTCAATCTCTAATTACATAGCTGAGTTACTGTAGAATCATAGAGTAGTTTGAGTTGGAAGAGACCTTGAAGATCATCTAGTTCCAATCCCCTGCCATGGAGGGTTCTATCTTGCAATGCTAGAAATATTTAACTTGTATTTAATTTAATCAGGTTTGCTCTAACATTAATTCAGGCTTTTGGCTTCCTGCACAGAGCAGAATACAGCAGAGGTCTCTGGGGAGCCTGGCCAGCCAGGTCTGTGGAGCTGTGCAAGATACAGCAGAGGAAGGCCTTAAACTCAGTGCAATTACCATAGTCTGTGTCAGCAGTGGGAATTGAACTGAAAACATCCTTTAATACTGGACACTGTAGAAGCATTTCTTTCCCAACTTGGTGCTTGTTTGTAGAGCTCTTCCTTCATCTTCAGTACCTTGTCTGAGCACCTCCCTCACATGCATGAAGTGACTAATGTCATGTGCAAACTAACAGCACTCACGTGTCAATCCTCCCTCTCCACTTGCTGCCTTTCCAGGATCCCTTTCGGGAGAAATCCCCATAGCCAAGTGGTGTGTTGGTCTTCCTGCAGACTTGGCAGCAGAGCCTCCGAGTCCTTTTGTCTCTGTGGGAAGTACAGCAGCGTAAGAGCCACCATCTCTGGGGGAGCTAAAGCATTGGATGCTTCTCATTTAAATGGCTGCAGATACTTTATAACGCAGTGTTCTTTGGTTACAGCCTGCCGTTCTCGGATGTTTTGTTTCATTTCACCAATAAGCTGAGCCATACCGTTTGTCTCAAAGATACTGCAGTCGTGAGAGCAAGGGAAGCAGCACAACTTCCACCCTCAGGCAGTATCAAATACAGACTCCAACCTTTATTTTCTTTCTGGTTCTAAGGTCAGATCTAGATAAGCTACATGACATAATGAGACAGTTCTCACTCATCTGTGAGGAAAATATTATCAGGGTCATTGTTAAAGCTGGTTGGTAATGTTTCAGATCTGCCAACTTTATAAATATCTTTTTTTCATGTTCTAGAGAGCAGTGTCTGTGGCACTGTCTGCTGCCACTCATCTACTAATGCTTAGCAGCCATCAATCTTCAGCAGTAATCAATAATCGGCATTAACCACTCTCCTAATAACTGTAGGATAATCTGTCTGAGGAGATGTTTACTGAAAAGCAGACATGCATGGTGACAAATCCAACCTGATAGGCTGGTGATCAGGTGTCACAAAGTGTTTAGGTGAAGCTTTGAACAATCTGGCTTTGTCTGGTGCTTGCCTGGTCACGGCTGAGCTTCAGATGGTAGAAAAGCTGTGTTTGGTCGGGCCTAAAACAAGCAGATCTGGTTTGCCTGGCCCTGTGGAAACAACAGGTCAGAGGCAGGCTTCCTACCCTCCTGTGTTTGTGGAAAGTATATAAGTGTTGCCTGATTTTCACTTGGCCACAGCATTTGACCCAACATAAACATGCCCATCAAGAGGCTTCATAGCGGACTGCAGAAAATCAGATGCGATTTTGGCATAAAGAAAAATGGCTTTTTACATTTTAACCTAAAAGCAATGGATTTACGCCACTGGAATCCTACTTAAGCCTGGGTTGTATCAGTATATTCAAGCTGTTTCAGCAGCAGCATTTCACAGCAGGTTTTTCTTGTTTGGGAAATAAAAGGCCATCTGGAAGCCTTCTCCTTCTCAGGAACTGTACTGCTGAAACATTATTTTTCTGGCATCATTAGATCTCAAATGCTAATGAGCACTACATATTTAAAAGTGGGGGTACTGCTACTTCTGTCTGCATAAATGGAAGTGAGTAGAAATAATCAATAAGCATGGCCAAGATTTAGTTATGTTTCTTCTCCCTTTGTTTTACAGGGCTAATTTGGCAGCAAAGATATGATAGTTCTCTTAAAGTATGCATGAGAAATGTTTCTGGAAAGAAAACTTTCTTAACAGGATTTGTGTCTCAAAAGGAAATCGACAGACGTAGTAATAGAAGGATGCAGGAGGCTTTGAAAAACACAAGTACTGGAAGCAGAGGGTCTGACGAGAGCAGTGACAGAGCAGGTTTGACCTGCATTTGGGTGACCCACAGAGAGGTCTGAGGCTTTGCTGAAGTAATGGATCATATTCAGACATACAAATTGATGGAAGCAGCTAATGGCAAAATGTCTTACCGTAAGGTTTTTGGGAGTTCTACGGGTGGAGATCCAGAAAGTAAATTTGGGAATAAGCCAGCAGCTCACCCACAGTCTGGATGAGTTCTGGATGAAGGTTCTTGGCTCTATTTATGTGAAAAATCTCCCAGAACAGGAGTTACCAATCATGAAAAGGCAATCTGTGCTTCAGCATTTGACCCAGTGTGTAGAAAACTGCCAAAGGAGACTCAGTGGGACTGACCATGTGCTGGGTCAACAGTAGAATTCAAGACTTTATAAACACTGACACCTTTTCAATTCTTGAAAGACTTCAGAAGTTATGTGAATCATAGTATCATAGAATATCCTGAGTTGTTAGGAACCCACAAGGCTCGCTGAGTCCAAGTCCTGGCCCTGCACAGGACAACCCCATGAATCACACCATGTGCATGAGAACATTGTCCAGGTGCTTCTTGAATAATATATAAATACAATAATAATAAAAAATATATAAATATAATAATAAATTTATAAAAACAAGAATAAAAGGTGTCACAAGCAGGTTGTTGTCTGAAGGCTTCAGCTGGTTTCAGAAACATGCAGTGCAACCTCACTGCTTGGGCTAATCTTCCCTGCTCACATTTCCTTCATCTTTAGCAGAACATGCTGTGCTGGAAATGGGACCACCACAGAGAGGAGGAGGGAGCTTGTCCTTTTGGTAAGATATTGCTCTGAACAAGTTACTGGGGAGGCTTTTGCAAGAATCATGTGTGACTTGGCACTGGTTGAGAGTTAAACACACTTTATTTAAAAATCTGAAGACTGATAAAGAGCAATGAGGGATAAATTAGGGACAACATTTTGGACACCTATGCCCATAGGTCAGCATACAGCTTGTATATTTATGAAGAGAAATAGCTTACTGATATGTTTGCCTGGCTGTTTCTTCAGGCAACTTCAAGAAAAGTGATTCACACAACATACTTCCAGTGAAGCATGAAAGCACTGTTGAGTGAAACAGTGCTTTGGTTTGGTTTCATACCACTTTTTCTCTTTTACAACTTTATCTGCTTTATCAATAGAATCACTTAAACGTTGCAGTCAAAGTCATGTCAAAAGCCTGTAGCTAAAGAGAGAAAAATTCAAATAAGGAGGACTGGTGATTGATTTATCATCACTAATAATTTTTGAACTCGGTCTGGCTGAATCTTGAAAGATTATGCTGGCAGTCTAACAAGCAAAAATTCATTGTGCTGTAGAGATGTTCATGTCAAACTGCATTAGTTTATGGTTTCATCATTTATAAACGCATATTTTAACAGGAGAACCCAGTTTTAGAGGAGTCAGGAGAATAAGGAAAAATCCTTGAACAACTGGAAAAAATGTTATGGGTGTAGTTATGTATCTGCAGTTTTTCTGTGATACTTCTTATGGTTTTGTTTATTGCTTTTAGTCTCATTTGATCTGCCAAAGTTCATCTGTCTCTAGGCCTTCCATGATAAATGTTTTCACTATGAGTAAATTCACTGGGAAAAAAAGTGCATGTAAAACCAGGTTTCCTGTTAGTAACATGCATGGTACAAGTAATGAATGGTAGTTGCACACTAAATCTTCTTAGGCCAATAACATTTCAGAATATATTTTGGATGTATTTTTGGTTTTCCAAATCTTGGGCCACTCAAAGCTGGAAAATGTCGCCTGTTTGTTCCTAATGCAAAGTTTAATCACCAAACTGTTCTTTTACTCTTTTTATTCTTCAGTCATTCACATAGCTAATTAAATTCATAGGACCAGTAAATGCAACTTTTTTTCATTGCAAAGAGCCTTTCATTCCCCATCTTTCCTTTATAGCCAGCTGGCTTTCACCAAGGTTTTTGAAGGAGGAGCTTGGCCCTTTATTGCCAACAGGTAAGATTCTGTCCTTTTGTTCATAAATGTGGCAGCATCTTGCCACTAACGGTGTTGATGTTCAGGCTCTGAAAATGACTCATAACTGCTTGCGTGAGTTGGTGTCACCCAGATTGAGCCAAATGACCAAGATGGCCCCTCACACACTACAGCATGAGAACATACTGACAGTAGAAGACATCGTGCACTGGTTCCCCATGCCCCCTGTGCTGGTGAGGGCAGCAGGGGTGTTTGTGAGAGCTTTGCCAATGCTCCGTGTTCCCAGGCATGCAGTGTCTGTGGCCTGACCTCCCGTGCATGGAGCACTGGCAGGGGATGACTGTGCATTCAGACCTGGAGGGGAGGTAAGAGAGGGCAGATGTGATGCAGCTGTGGGGGAGTTTTGACTTCAAGGGTCTGGATGTGAGCCAGTGAGGAAAACCAGAGAGAAATACCTGACACAAGTATGATGTTAATCCTGATACAACTCGCATGCCATTAATATTGTGAATCTTCCATGTGTTGTCCCTGCTGTTGTCCTGCAGTCCTGGAATCCAGCTTGTTTCAGGTGGAGGGTGGTTTGGTTTGGATGCAACTTCGTGATTGTGTTTAGCTAGTCCACTGTGCTCTGGGAGGTTATCGGGAAGGCTGAGAAAAAGAAACTCTCTCTTCATAGCAAAATTATGAGATCAGAATTTTCTAGAGTGTTTTATGACAGATTTATGAAATGAGAGTCACAGTGGCCATGACCTCTCAAATTCCAGGTGTGAGTCCTTGTGGAGGATGGGAAGGAGTCCTTGAATACTTGGAAGGGTCGTCATGGGGCAGGCACATCCCTGGGGCAGGCAGGGAGGGGTACCTGTGGCACGACTCCTTCCATCTGGGGCAGGGCACCTGAAGCAAAGAGGGAAGGATGCCGAGGGGGCTCAGAGCACAAACTTTGAGAATGGGAATGGTCCTGGCATAGGTGAGGATCACACAGGGAGGAGTTGGGACAAGTATCATGAAGAGATGAGTGAAACGGAAGCACTGCCCAAAGCTGTGCAGCAAGAGAAGCTGAAGCAAAGCAGAAGCGAAGCAGCCCCGCAGAGATGCAAAGGAGAGTTCTGGAGAACTGCTGGGGCCTCCAAGGGGCCTTGCGGGGTTGTGGGGACACTGCCCTGGCTCTGGACTCCGAAGTAGTCAGATATTCTTGTCACTGGTGCCCTCTGCTGCTCCTCGACTGTGTTAATGTTTTTTAGAAACATTTCTTGTTCTTGTTCTTTTTAGAAACATTTCTTGCCAACTCTGTTAATATTTACCACCTGGTAAACAAAGTGCTCTGGCATCTCACTACAAGATTTCTAAGAGAGTATGTGTAAACATGGAGATAGGATTTTCCTCTTTGGTCGAGTTTTACTTCTGAGAGCTCTAAGGTCCCACTTCTTTACATCTCAGCAATTTGTGCAGTAGTCCCTAGTGGTCCCTGCTGGTCTGTTTTCATTTGGAATCAGCACTGAGCTGAGATTCAGATTTTCCAGGAGCTTATGTTTTCACCTGGACATGTCTGACATTCCCCTGGTACAGTGATTTTTCTAGTTTTAATCACACAGTCATGGCTTTACATGACTGACTGCTATTGACTTTGTCCCTCACTCAGTGGTTATCAGTATAAAAACACTGAGTCATTTTGTTTAGACACCATTCCCATGCCTTGGGTGGGTATAGCATTTTTTCTTGATGACTAGTCAACAGGCTCCATTATCTGAGATCATAAAACATGTTGATGACATTTGCTGAAGTTGTCCCAGCACTTCATCCAGCTACAACCACATAAAAGACTCTCCTCCTTTCTCAGCCACAGCAGAAACACCAGAGTAGCAGTTTCTGGAGCAAGGTGGTACAAGGAGACCCCCGTGATGGTAAAGGCAGTCCCACAGCAGCAATGTGGCCCTGAGGTGTCGGTGTGGGGCCTTTGGGGCTATCACAAGCTCTGACTGCAGGAGTACTCTCAGACTCATCTTGTCACCAACCAGTCAATCCCTAAGCTCTGTCTCTACCTGCATCTCCAGAATTTTGCAATTGAAATCTTCTGACCCTCTCTTTGTGCAACTTTTGATAGCAACAAGTGCACAAGCATTAGTGTGTGTGGTGGCAGAAACGAGAGATTACAGGAAACATCAAGTTTAAATTTGCTCATTTTATAAAGTCTGTGTTTGTGCAGACCCCTTGCAAAAAGAATGGTCAGAACAAAGCAGGGAGAGAAGGGTCAATTATCTCTAAAAGCAGAAATGGAAACCTCAGAAAAGGAATATTCATTGTCTAACTCCACAGCAGAATGATTTTCAGCTTGTTAGCAATGGGCTTTCTCTATACTTATTTGACTTTCATATTCATATCAGAACTAGATCATAGCTTTTCCTTTCTCAGGAGCCTGCCAAGCCAAGGTTGAAAATCAGTTATCTTATTGTAGAGAGGTCTTTTTGAAGATGATGAAGGCATTACTGGATAATTCTGCTCTTATTCATTCCCACGTTAATCCGAAGTGTTTCTTCTGAATTGAATTTCTGCATATTTGTATCAGTGTGTTGGTGTAAAGAGTCTCTTCTACAGAGATTTTCTTTGATTTCTTACCTCGTGTCTGCATTTGTCATTTCTTGAGCTGGGGTCCCAGACATGAAGGTATAAGAGGATCCTTTTAGGTAGACAGAGGAATGAGACTTAACTTTGGAGCCTTCCTGCTGCTAAGTCCATCCTTGAGTAGGGAAATCACTGTGTAGCTGTAACTCCTTGCATGAAGTGTTTCGTGGTAGTGGCTGCTGCGTGCACATCCCAAGGAGCTGAACAGCAGTGGAGAGAGGAGGATCACTTCATCCATATTTACCATATGGTTTTGGAGTTAGATCCTGATCTTCCATGAGTTTCTGGCAACGTTTTAGACCCTGACAATCCCCCTCAAGTCCAGCTGTTGGAAAGAAGCGATCTTTATTTCTCCCAGCAAGACAAGTGGGAAGGGATGGTTTATGAAATTGAGGCATAAATAGGAGCCCGGCTGCTTTCAGAGAGACTGGATGGTATAGTAATGCTGCCATTAACCGTCTTTAATAAAGATGGAAAACCCCAAGCTGTTGGATCTCTGCAAATCCCTGATTCATTGCCTATGGAAATTCCAGCGTGGCCAGTACCAGCCAGGAGAGGGCACTGGGATCTCAAAACACTCAGCATGAACACTTCACACACTTGCTGGTGAGATGAACAGCAACAGGATATCCTCTCTCCTGCATTCTCCTATCCTGATCAGAAATTATTAGCAAACCAGCCAAGCAGCAGAAAATGTTCATTTCTCAAAATAAGATAGTACCAGTTAACGAGTATTCACCCAATCAAAGAGGATCCACAGAGCACCTGAGGAAGCAGCACTTTTGCAGCAGCTCACCTTCTCCAGCACAAAACTTGCTTAGCAGCCACGTGGAGAAATCACTTTGTTTATCCATGATAGTGTGAACTCCTCCCTTGGGATAAGCCAGCCAGTAGTAGAAAAGTAGCGGAGGAATGTCCCCTTGATTGTGGAGCCTGTTATTTAATTTATTGAGCTATAAGAGAAGGCCCAAATATTTTTTTCCCTTGGAGGGTTGAGAGGAAAAAGGAGAGACATGAGAGAAACAACATATAAAGAAAGGAATTAATGTTACCTTTTTGATTTTTTCCCCCCAAATTTACTTAACCCAGCCTACAGACATAAGGAACTTATCATATTATCACACCAATAGAGTGAGACTATATATACATGATTCTAGTAGATTAAAATTTCCTTATATATCAATAAAAAAAATAAAGTAAAAAATAATGGCTGAAGCAAGTAGTTTAGAATCCTTTATAAATTGGTATTCCATGGCTACACATTACCCAGGTAGCTGTATTTTTTTTTTTTATAAATATATTCTTTGTCTCATTTAAATTTGTTAGTTACTTTCAACTGCTCTTTATATTAGCCAAGCTGTATGTCCCCTTAGAGGCAGAAGGGGAAGCACCTGAGAGTGCCTCCCTGATCTTTGTACATCCCTTTCTTTCCAGTAGCACAGCGTGTCTTTCCATGGAATGAAATGGGACCCCGTGCCAGGGCACCTACCAGTGTCTCTCCCTCCTGCTTCCTCCTCTGCAGGCCACAGTCCCCTGCAGGGTCTCAGAAGCGGGGTCACAGGCCCTCTTCCAGAGACTGCTGCTCACAGGCTGTGCCCTCATCCTGCCTTTATTCTGCCACCTATTTTCTTTTAACCCTGTGTGCCTGCTACCCCTAGATAGCTCTTGTTTGCTGCCCAGGTTTTTCTGCTGAGGCTTCCTGCTAGCACCACTTGGAGACCTCTGCATCTGACCAGTCCCCTACGGGGAGTGACAGCAGATCCATGGTGCTTGGAGCTGGTTTTCTGGGCTCATATTTTGTTTAGAGTCTTCTCTTTTCTTGGCCTCCAAGTATACAGTCTGTGAGACATTCAAAGTTCAGGACCTGCTTTTAGGGGTTGGACTGATGATTTTCTGCCTCAATAGCTTTTTTCTCCCCAGACAGCAGTCTTTAAATGATATTCAAATGGACCCATGGAAAGCAGAATTACTCTGCCTCCAGGACAGATAAAAACTTCTCATAAGGATGAATTCATTATTCAGGCTAGGGAAATCTGTTTATTTCATAAGAAGAGGGTGACAATGTTCTTTTTTTTTCTTCTTTCTCAATTTTTCCTTCTTTAAGGCTGAAACATTTCTAGGCAGGCCTTTGCCATCGCATGATCTATAGGTACTCCCAGGTAGATAGGTACAGCTGGATCAAATAATAAATAATAATCTGTCTTTAATAGCTCTTAGTCTAATAAGTCAATGTACCTTACATGAAAGTTGCAATGAAAAAGGTCATGGAACACTGAAGGAGGTCATGGAAGTTCAATTTCAGTGAAACCTAGTTACAAAGTCTGATGTTGGAACCTTTCAGGTGATGCCCAGATTAACTGAGTTCATTAAGAAACATTTAACCAACCTATTTGCACTGATAAATCAAATATCCTTCTTGCCGAGCCCTTATGAAATACTAGATAAGCTGTGCAATATTTGTTTAGCTTTTAGCAGCTGTGTCAGCTGAGCTGTTGACTACTAAGAGAATGTATTGTACAGTACTACATGAGGATCACTCTGCATGTTTTGCCATAGCACTCCTGGAAGATTTACTTCAATTAATAACTTTATCTGAAAGACACAGAGAAAGAAGGAAGAGGTACCTACCCAGATATTTTCTTTTTTTCTGACAAATTTTCATTGAAATATCATATACTTCACACCTCTTAAGTGAGAAAAATAAGTCACAGTTAATGCTCTCCTCTTTCACTATTCCAAAAAAATGAAAAAGGATAGGGGACATCTTTTCATGTTTATGAGAGAGAATGCATTAAGCATCACCATTTCCAGAGGAGGTGATATGTGTAGGAGAAGGCAGTGGTTGGGAGGGGGGCAGAGCTGCTTTCACACTTGAGGGAGACAGGGATGACACCTGAAGCAGGAGAGTCTTTACATGGGCCCTCTTTACCCAGTGATCCCATACACGAGACCTGTAGACAGGAAGAGCTTGTTGCGTGCTTTGGAATGGGGCAACAGAATCAATCCCTGAATCCAGACTGCTGCCATGGGAGAGGATGGCCCCCATGGGTTCTGAACCAATCACTATTAAACATTAAATGGAAGTCAAATACAATGATTAGCTTAGAAAATCTCACTTCACCATGAAGTAGTCACATACTTTGTTTTAATCAAGTGAACTTTACCTTTGCCTCATTGACTAGTTTATCTTTTATGCTAACTTTCAAGCCATTGCTGCTTATGTCCCACCAGGAAAACAGAATCTGTTCATCTGTTACCTATATACTGCTTCTGAGTTCATGCAAGTTCTTATTCCTTGTGGGATGCAGGCAACACATGATGCAATGGCTCAACATGCACTGCCAGAGCATTTCATGGCTGATTTTCACTGTGATGAGCAGACAGTGGAAGACATTCTAGAAACTCCCCATTGACCCAGTAATTTCTTCTTTGCCCTCTGTCACCGTGTAGCTGGTGCAGGCCCTCACACAGGGATTGACGGGGTCTTTGGCCAAGGCAAGTCCTCCCTGTCTATGTCCTTGAACCCACTACATACTCACCAGTTTGGCACTGACTTCTGCAGAGAAAGGTCCCACCCAGGCAGTGCCCTCCCTGCTGTCCTGGGCTTTCTGCACTTCTCTTTGACTGTCGGATAGTAAACATACCTCTCTTGCTTTCCTGCATCTTCTGGCACAGCTCTTCTTTCTCAAGTTATTCTACATTTCTTTGCTTACCAATTAGAGTAGGGAAATATGATTTTCACTTCTACTGCTTGTAATTTGGCATGTTTTAGGAGAAAAGCCCAACTGACAGATACCAATACCTGTAAACTTGGAGTTAAAATGTTGCTAGTTTCATTTCTTCATTAAAAAATTAACTTCCCAAACAAGAAAATATGTAAATCCATCAAAGGGAACTGCTCTGGCTGATGAGATTAGCCAGTGGTGTGTTCTTCTGGAGACATCTATATTGTATTGCACTAGGGACCCCTCACATGGTGCTGTGGAAATTGCTGTAGCCTGACTATCTACACAACCAACAGGGAGATGGTGTCACCAAGGTAAGGATTCCTCCTCCACCACCATCCTCCTGCTAGAACAGCCCAGCACTGGCTGTGCCACTGTGTTGGGGTCACTCCTTGGGGTTGTGTTTCTTTTATTTCCTCCTTTACCTTCTCAAGCCACTCTGCTATCTCTGTGCTTCTGTCTCTGGCAGGACTGACAGGCATGATGAAGGCAGACATTTTATCACTTGGTGTCAGCATCAGTTACTGCTTTTTTTGTGTGCTTTAAATGCATGATTTATCATCTGTTCCCCTTATGACTGTAGTTATTTGATACCATGAAGTGTTAACAAAGGTTTTTTTACTTGATGATTACTGAATTCTTGAATTTTAAATTATTTGGTGAGTTTTTCTGTTATGATTTTTCTTTATGANAAGGCTGTTATCAGCTTCATTTCCTTGCCCTTCTGCTTACTAAAAAGCAGTTTGCCATGTATTGCGAATGACTGATGAACTTCATTGACCTCATCCTTNATTTTCTGAAGTTGCAAGTTACCTCTAGTTAAGGCCCTAGCCCGAGTTTGAGCAGGTCTATGCTTAAATCTTGTTTGTCCTGCAGATTCCCTGCTCAGCCTTTGGAAAGGCACGGTGAGCACTCTGCCCCATGATGACGCTGTAACTACTGGGGACAGCTGATAATGTTGCCCCTTTGCTTCTTTGTCTCCCAGAGCACAGACCTTTTCAATGACCTGCTGTACACCACAGTGGTTCTGCA
>VYZR01095794.1:32573-42818 GCA_013400675.1 Oxylabes madagascariensis
TTTCACTCACTTATATGAAATGTGCTATGGCTTGAGCAATGAACTGGCTAATGACCTATAAATATCCATTCCCAATTAGGGATAAAGCTGCACTGACCCTATGGGACCTATCAGAACCCCAACTGTGGTTACAGAGCTGTTCACTGGGGGAAAAAGGACAAATTAAATAATACCAGGATCCCCCCCAGTGCCTTTTCCTAGATGAAGGACAGCTTGCATCTTCCCAGTATTTTGTGAAGTGCATAAAGATCACTACAGCAATGTTACAATCAGGAAAAAATTCACAGTTTATATGACTTGGTAAGCATGTATGTACAGATCAATGGCTGGCATTTCCTGTCTTGATCGCATTCCCATCAACTTATAATACATAGTGATTACAGTGAAGACAGAGCTGAATCCATACTATGTGGGAAAAGACAGAAGTGTAATATTACTACAATGTCATTAACTGTTTATGTGAAACAGACAGAACTTGCTTCCTTTCAAAGATTAATAAGCTAGATATACTATGCATTACTAGCATGGCATTGCAAAGGCAAAAAGCCACAAATGTCACAATCACAGAAATAAGTCCTCTCACCAGATAAAAAGAAGAAAGCACTGTACTTCCTCTTCAGCTGTGCCATGACTAAAATAGCCAAAACAAATGAGTGGCTTTCTTGTTCAAGTTATTTTCCTCCATGTTGAAAAGTCAAGGAGGCAGTCAATGCAGATCAGCAGAACACCTGATCCACCACCTCCATGGAAACTCCACCATAGTATGAAGTGGGCTGAGGAGGGCAAAAGCCACATGCCCTGATTCTGAAGATTGTGGATATCTTCACGAAGTACTGCTCTGAAACTTGAATGACTTCAGAATAATCTGTTAGAGTGGCTGGGCAGAACCGTCTTAAGATGCTGGAAAAAAAAGAATTTTCCTCTGGAACTGAACTCTCCTGCTTCTGCTAAAAGAGCTGTATTTGCTAGGCTGATTTTCATCCCCTGGTTTGCAGTTGCTGTCCAAGCCATCAAGAACTACTCCAGCTCCAAAGTGGTTTGCAGATCATTTTGATGACACACTTTGCCCCTGGACTCTCATCCATCAGCCCTCCCTTTTCTGTTATCTTCCTGTTCCTCCCTTTAGGAACCCACTATTTTCTTACTCTATTTTCCATCAGAAAATGCTGCAAAGGAGAACTGTGAGATTTAATGTTCTTCTGTACCTCCTCAGGAATTTCTCAGGGATTCTCCAGGTGAAACATCTGAGCAGTAACCAAGTCGTGGCTTTGCTTTTGGACCGACTATACATTTCCCCCGTACAATGCTGTTCACGCACACCTATGTCTCTTCTATGGTGCCACTCTCCAAGGACCTGCCATCCTTGACATGATTTGGATTCTACCAGTGACACAGAGGATGCTCAGGCAGGGAGGGTAACAGTTACTCAGAGACACAACTGGGAACATAGCTGTCAGCTCTACTTTTGTTGTTGAACCCAGATGTTCTTANGCTGTTCACGCACACCTATGTCTCTTCTATGGTGCCACTCTCCAAGGACCTGCCATCCTTGACATGATTTGGATTCTACCAGTGACACAGAGGTCGCTCAGGCAGGGAGGGTAACAGTTACTCAGAGACACAACTGGGAACATAGCTGTCAGCTCGTAGCTTAACTGGAATGCCACTGCCACACACTCCTCCAGTCAGCCAGCAAGTTCGTCTCTAAACTTTCCACTCAAAAAGGA
Organism: Oxylabes madagascariensis; assembly: GCA_013400675.1. Classification (NCBI taxonomy): domain Eukaryota; kingdom Metazoa; phylum Chordata; class Aves; order Passeriformes; family Timaliidae; genus Oxylabes; species Oxylabes madagascariensis. The sequence continues at coordinate 34,301 of VYZR01095794.1, forward strand.
AGTCAATTGTGGGACAAGCCTCTTCTCTCATTTTTGCTTCCTGGAGGTGGAATCAAGGGTTTGTGAAGGAACTCACTATTTCTTACCTTTCTTACCTGAAAACACTGAGCACTTGGTGACAGTGCATGGCTAGAGGGATTTCCATCTTCAGAGTCCCTGGAAGTTTTAAAATGGCACTTGGTTTAGTATACACAGAAAAGCAGCTTTTTCAACAGGAACAGGACATGGTTCATACTGTGCCTTTCCTGCAGGATCTGTTTTTGTCCTTGCTGGCATGGCGCCTCCCTGTGTCCCCCTGCAGTCCTGCCAGGTAACACCGTGAGCACAGAAATGCTATTTCTGTTTCAAACTCAGGATTTTCAAAGTGATGGTGAAAGCTCTCAAAAGTCATCTGCTTCACTCTCTTTTAGGAGCACTAGGGAAAAAGTGTCCATCCTGACTGACTAGTGGCTGTACACAGCCTGACAGCATGATGATCTTTATCACACTGGCATCTGACTAGACGTTCTGTTAAACACTCTAAGTTTGAACCACTTCTTTCCTACATATCAGTACTTGTACTGTCTTCAACTGCAACTCACTCAAAAGCCAGCTTGAATTACTTAAGGTCAACAGGTACAGAAAAAATATCCTTGGAGTAAGAGAAATAACTGTTCAGTGCAAAGGGCTCCACCAAATCACCAATTTGGAACATTGTTATCCTAGTAGAGAAGCAAGATTTTTGTGCTAGGCATGCTACTTCAGAAACTACTGGATCAAAATTCACTGGTAAAGCAGAGAAAGGATCTGCTAAGTTAACTGAGCATCTGATAAAGTAATGTGTCTTGAAACTTTACCAGAGGTCCAGACAGCTGAAGAATATAATTGCTGGAATACTTGATGCGGAGTTTAAAACATGTTCTATCATCCCTAGTAGCTTGAAAGAGTTTGTCTTTATTAACAGACCCCTTTGAAAAAATAAACAGCTTGTGTAATCTTTCCAAAAGAATTTGAGATTCTAGAGAAATAAACGCAGCAAGTTTATTGTAAATTTGTAATTAGTCTCTCTATTTCAAACAGATAAAAGGGGATACCAAAATGAAGTGTTTTCAATACCCCACCAATTAAGTCCAAAGGTCCAGGTATCTTCCCAACACAGAGCTCAACAAAGGAAAACTTGAAGTTTAGGTCTTGCTGCTACTAAGGGAAAATGTCTTTACAGATAATGGAAGACTTTCCCTAGACCAATTATTTCTTGTGGAAAACGGGACAAACACACATATAGCCAATATCGACAAGAGTTAAGGACAAGCTTCTACTTTTCACTGCAGAACTGAGGCAACAGTACCCCTTGAGAAGAGGAAAATATTATTCAGCCTTAAGCCTGAATACAGCCTACTGTATTCAACAGCTAGAAAAAGTTCCCAGTCTCCATGTCAGCTGTAACCAAATCCTTGTCAACATACAGAATTGCTGTTGTGCAAAACCAGAGATCAGTCTGATTCACTGCCCAGCTCCAGCTTATAGACTGTTGTAATTTCATCGTTTCTCCAGTTTTTTGTACTTGGCTTCTGCAGAAGGAAAAATAGTATTTTAGTACTGGGTAGGTATAAGATTTGCATCCTGTAAGCTAATTTACTGTATCATTCAGGATCCTTTTTTTCTAATGCATTTAGGCAAATATAACTGTACAATAATTTTTTTTTATGAACCCAGTGCTTAAGTCAGACAATTAAATATTAATTTAAGCCAAGAGGGCTTGGGTGCCTGGTGGAATATTATGAATTCCTCAATTTGCAAGGTTAAACATCAGTCTTTAAGATATAAGTCAGTGCATACCATAAAAAAGAAATCAAGCCTCACTAATAAGCAGTAGTTTAACAACACCTGTACTAGTCCACCATAATATAACTCATTACATGAATCTTTTCCCAATGCTTATCACTTCACACACAATGTTTGTGCTCAAAAGCAGCACAGGCAACTCTGCAGCTCAGATTTGTTAAACAAAACAGAGTTCACTTTCTTTCTTTTTAAATCCCCTTGCAAGGCATTATGTTGCTAGGTCTTAACAGCAGAGAATGATAGTTACCAAGTTTTTTGGAATATGCATCCAATTTATAAGCTGCCTGCTCCAGAGCTGCAACCTGTTCTTCAATTAGGTTTATCTGTTCCAGATATGGCTGAAGATCAGCATCTTAAAAAAGCATAAAAACTTTATCTGTCAGTTCTCAGTAATGCACTTCCAAATACAGTTCACACTTGAAACACAAGAATTTCTTATCACATTCTTCACATCGGACAGTTCAAAAGATCCCCTCTCCTGCCCCAAAATGAAGTGGTGACTCTGACAGCCATGTTCCAGGAAAATATGCAATGTTTAAGAGTACTGTCTAGTCTCTAACACAAGTAACAAGAGAATATTAATTAAAAGAAGTGTTATTCCTATCAGATCAAGAATCTGGGGTAAATCAGGACACAAATTAGGATGTATTTTCTCTTACAGTAGTCTACAGAGTCTAAAGCTGTTAAGGAATATACGAGACTGGCATTGCATAGCAGCACATTTATATCAGTGAGTTTTCTTTCCTTCAGCAGTAATGGAGTGTGAACCTTCTGACTCTAAGATGCTTTATTTCCCAAGCAAGTGCACCATTCATTACAACCCTACCTTATTTGGTGTACTTACATTTTTGGTTTAAATCCTTCAGATTTCTACTGATGTTTATAGCAATATCTTTCATTTCTAAGTACTTCAAGCTAGTCAGCTTATTCATGTTTTCCAAGAGTTTGTAGTCTTCACTGGTGGCTTAAAAAAAATACAGTTTATTTTAATTAAAGGTGATGTGGTTTGAATTATGTGCAGACTCTTGAAGAGATGTCAAACCAACAGCCAAACGAAACACAACAGTTTAGATGGCAGTACAGGTTATTAGTATATACTCTACAAAAAGATGAATTGCAAAAACTGTGAATTGCAAAAATCAATTGCACTGTTGAATTCACTTCTAAACTTTTTTTGAGAAAAATTTACTAAGTCTTCATGTTTCTACTCTTAATTCTGTCAGTTAGACACTTATGTTTATAAAACTGATAGCACAATTCTAGACTGGTAATCTGTACCATATATCATTCAAGTCTGTGCAAATCAGTAGTGCTGTGGAGTGCTTTCAGAATTAGAGCCTATGCAATGCATTAACTTGGTGAGCACTTTACTTTGCTCCAGTTAATTTTGCACAGCAGTTTATTCTAAAGCCTAAGTTGGAAAATGTGTATGATCCTTGCTTGCAGGAAAAAAAATAACTCCACTCTCTGTAGTGCATCTCTCCCACTCTGTCTTAACCTAGATCACTTTTGTTAGATTGATTTTCCACGTACAAACTTCTTCAAGACGAAAAAGAAATATTTTTAAGCTGCTGATATCACACTGAATTAATCTGAAAAATATTTGTGCCATTCTGGGACTTCATTAAATTAATGTAACTAATCTCAGTGTTGTCAGCAGCCTAGCAAGGTGCCAAATTTGGACTGCAAGTCTTACCAGATGTGATCTAAATAGTTACAGTTTAGATAAACTAAGCAACAGACTTATTTGAAACACAGTGAAAAGAAAGAAGAACTTGCAGGTCCCTACTGCAGTGCCTTACCTGTCAGTTCACCTGTCAAATAAGTGGCCATTTTGCTGAACATGTCTTTGCAGAGTTCATTGATATCAGCCTCCGCTGGCTCCTTAGCTTCCTCCGCGGTTTCAATAGCAGGATCCTCTACTCAGGGTAAAGACATTACAGGGTTAAGGCAAACTACAGCAAGTCCGGAAACATAACAGAACGATTAAATGATCCCATTTTTTCCCCTTCAAGCTGCCTACAGCTACTTTCCATGTAAGCTGCCGTCTTTACACTAAGGGGCAGCTTCTTTGAAGTAGTACCAACATTATTTCCAAATAATATTTTAGAGCCTGACAGCACCGACAAGTATTAGTCCCCTCTTGTGCTTAGACAGCAAAGCAATTTGGGGAGAACTTCTGAGTGGCTGTGCACGGTGCTGCTGATTATTTCCAGCCACTGACTCGGAACAGAAGCACAGCGGCCCCAGCCCGCTTCATAAGGGCTGCAACAGATCCCCACCTGCGGAAAGCGGCAATCGCCGCTCTTCTTCTCCAAACCCGCTTCTACCACAGTCTGCCCTCCTTGCTCGGCCCTTCCCCGGAGCAGTCCGGCACCTCTTCCCCAGCCCGACAGGCCGCNTCCTCCGGCCCCCGCCAGGCCCGGGCCCGCCCCGCGGCCGCGCTGGGAGGAGCCCCCGCAGCCTCCGCCCTCTGAGGGGCGGCCACGGGGGTGTGCGAGCGCCGCGGGGCCGCGGCTGCGGGAGACAAATACAGGGGTGTAAAATGTGGAACGAGGCTACTTTGCCCCGGCTGTTAAGGGCAGTGAGGCAGAACCGAGAGCGACTGCCTTGTGCTCGATGCGGCTGCGCCGTCAGTGCGATCATTTCCCCTTCCCACCGCAACCGGACCGCTCGTGGCCAGAGGAGCGGCAGCACTCGCACTGCTCCAGGGGCTGCTGCCAGCCCGACCCTCGCAGGCAAGCTCTTCAGTCCTGTGTTTGAGGATGTTTTCCTTCGGCTTAGCTGATCCGCTTACATCATCTTAATGCGATTCGAAAGCATCTCTTCTGCTGCTGCTGAGGTGGTCAGGAGACAAGTTACCGGCATGAGAGTCTGTCCTGTGGGGACTGTGGTACATGTTGCTGTAGTTGCCACAGCAGTGTCTACGTAGGTTTTTTTCAGTCCATAGTGTAAGTAGCACTATATAGAGATAGTGCAGCTAAGAACTGAGTCTGTTGTTAAAATCTTCTGCCAGTAGTAAGTATACAAATTTTTATTTAGAAAAAAATAAAGAAAAAGGGAATTCCCTCTCCTCCTTTTACCTACTGAATATATTTCTTACTGTTCACAGTAGGGAGGGCAGTTTTTTGGATTCTTTTTTCTGCAGTACAACAGTATATATTTCTCTTCGTAGCTGAGATGTGTAACACCACTGCTGTTTAGTTTTTAATGAANCAAACCCGCTTCTACCACAGTCTGCCCTCCTTGCTCGGCCCTTCCCCGGAGCAGTCCGGCACCTCTTCCCCAGCCCGACAGGCCGCTCTTTCCCCGGTCGGCAGCGTCTGCCGGCTCGCACAAGAAGGCTGCCCGAGGCCCGCGGCTCCTCCGACCGAAGCAGCACAGCAGCGGCAGCGGCAGCAGGCGTACGGCCCGGCCCGGCCGGCACACGCCAGGCCGCGGGCTCGCCGGGAGCTCCTGCCCGCGCCGCGGCCTCCCCGGGCCCATCCCCGCACAGCGGCCCCGGGGCACGCCCGNATCCGCTTACATCATCTTAATGCGATTCGAAAGCATCTCTTCTGCTGCTGCTGAGGTGGTCAGGAGACAAGTTACCGGCATGAGAGTCTGTCCTGTGGGGACTGTGGTACATGTTGCTGTAGTTGCCACAGCAGTGTCTACGTAGGTTTTTTTCAGTCCATAGTGTAAGTAGCACTATATAGAGATAGTGCAGCTAAGAACTGAGTCTGTTGTTAAAATCTTCTGCCAGTAGTAAGTATACAAATTTTTATTTAGAAAAAAATAAAGAAAAAGGGAATTCCCTCTCCTCCTTTTACCTACTGAATATATTTCTTACTGTTCACAGTAGGGAGGGCAGTTTTTTGGATTCTTTTTTCTGCAGTACAACAGTATATATTTCTCTTCGTAGCTGAGATGTGTAACACCACTGCTGTTTAGTTTTTAATGAAGCTAAAGTTGTTTCTGGAAGTAGCTTCCACTGAGAAGCTACTAGAAATATACCTGTTCTTTCCTGGTAATGAGTGCTTGGTCTCTGTACTGACTTCAAACTCAAATGCACCTCCAACACACTGTGAATGGTCTCTGTCTCTCCTCAGATGTGACAGGCACTAACAAGGGCAACATATCAATGCATAAATGCCACCATCACCTTCCACCTTTTGTGATGGAGTAGCTCACATGTTCAATGGAACATTTTGTGTATAAGCTGGCCACAGAATAATGGTTTACAATATAAAGTTTGATATGTACCTAAGGAATTATAAAAATTGTATTTTCTTAGGAAAAATCACTTACGCAATGTACATTAATGCATTTTTTCTTAAAACCCATAAGCCAGTGGAGATCATGCTCCAGAAACAGGGGAACAGGCTTCCCATCTGAAGTCCAGCAAAGTCAGCTGAAACATTATGGCAATCTCCAGTAGGCCCTAACAAGCTTTGCAGTTTTAACACCTGAGAAGCTGCAGGGCAAGGCAACACAGGAGTTTATGTGAACTTCCTCATAAACCGGAGTTTTGCATAGGCAATGATAAGGAAGATAACAGTCATGCAGAAGAGAGCCACTATGTTTTCCCACATTGCCCAGCTGGTAGGGGCGATTCCTTGGCTGCACAGGTATGCTTCACCAGAACACCTGCAGAAAAGCAAAGGGCACAAGTTCATATTACTATGTGCCACACATCTTCAGGTAATTACTATTACTCCTGTTTCACAAAGATCCTTCTACCCTCAACTCTGCAAAACAGGTGACAGAAACAGAGAACCCATCACCAAATAAACTCAAGGGACAAATCTAGATATATAGTTTTCATAATTTTTCAGTAGCAATCTAATTGTTCTTTATAGATAACTGGCAATTTATAAGAAACCTCAGAACCACCTTAAACTGTGGTAAGTACAGAAGCATTAACTTCCCTTCAACAATCATTGGAAGTCCAAAAGCCATGGAAACAGTCCTTCAGCACTGCTCCCTGCAAAATACTCAGTTTGCCATCTCTCTAGAACATGTCATGAAATGGTTGCACTGCTACAGATTAAGGTATCAACAGCCAAGAGTATTTCAAATGGGGAAAAACGGAGAATTGTGAGAGAGAACTTGGCTCTCTCTGTATCTGCAGGGAGGTTAATATTTACAAACAAGTTCTGTGGGGGAGGCATGTTTCTGATCACAAGTCTACTGCTTTCCAGCAACTCTGTAGCTGTCCACACACTGCATTTTCATTGTTAAATGACCCTGGATTTGTTTAGGAAAACTGATCAATCAGGGCTAGGTTATCAAATACAAAACTTAATTTAGCTCATCTGCCTATTTTTTACAAGTAAAGTTTCATCCCTATTTCACTCTTGGGTAATTGTTGAGTTTTACTGTATAATCCTAAAATACATTACTTTGGGAGATGTTGTTGAGACTGGCTTGTAAGTGGTTATTCTGTGAATAGTATAAAAATTTGACTCAGTCAGACTTCCCTTTAAGCAAGTCATCACGATTCAGGCCCAGAACCACCATGAGTTACTTACATTTCTTCTGAAATATTGGGGGGACAGCTGCCTGTATCTCCCACAAACACTGTAGCATTTGGATTCTTCTCACCACAGAAGTAGAGATCTCTGTACTCATTCACCTGAAGAGCCTAGGGAAAGAGGCAGACAAGATTTTTGCAGAGTTCATGGTTTGGGGTGTTAAAACTGAAACACTTTAAAAGAACTTGATTGTTAGAATATACATACCACCATTCTTGGAATCATATACTCATGTTCCTTTTTGTTTTCAAGCTCTTAATCATTGCCTTTCTTAGGAACTACTCCAAGTTCTACGTGCAGGCAGGTTTGGTGTCTCAGGCCTTGGCTTCAAAGTTACTTAGCCACGGGTTTCTCTCTTGCCAGCTAAATGTTCCTGTTCATCCACTTTCACTTGGGTCAATCTACTGATCCAGAAAACCATGTGGCTGCATGCAGACACCCCAGCACCACCACACTGAAGGCATGGAACAGTCAGCCAAAGCAAGAAGTGCAAGCTTCCCCAGCACTGGCATCCTGCACTCACAGCTATCTCAGAGGACACTTCCACACTGAGTAACACTGATAAAATACCTCAGTGATACCCAAACAATGAGGTCTCACACCCTGCATCAGCTCCAGCACTCATTTCAGTCGTTGTTACTCAAAGTAGGACACTATTCCTTCCAAAGAGGCTTGGCCAGGATGCAAACAGGAGATGGAAACAACTCCCACCTGTGCCCTGCTCTATCTATATACTTTGTTTCAAGCAGCTGTACCCTTAGATTTCTGATACCCCAGCTCCTTACTATTCAGAAAAGGCAGATTTCACTTCAGAGGAAGCCATGCTGAAAATGGAGACACTTGTGCACTATAGTAAATGCAGTTTATAGTAAAACCAGTTGGAAAGTCATTGGCCCCAGACTGGCCACCCATACAGTAGTGTCTGGAGAGGCTGTACAATATTTGATTTTATTCTACACCACAGGGATCAACTATTCAGGCTAGGAATTAGTGCCTGACTGGACAGCTTGCTCTGCTGCTGTCCAAGCAGCACTAATTCTGTAGCACAAAGCATTTGTTCAGTCTCTGAGAGACTTCCAGCTCTCACACAGAGTTCCAACTTTTGCTTCCTTTTTGAGCCTGGCTGGTTTGTTCTTTTTTTTTTTTTTTTTTTTTTTTTGTGTTTTTTTTTTTTTTTT
>VYZR01095823.1:0-23802 GCA_013400675.1 Oxylabes madagascariensis
AAACATTAAGCCAGGGCTACAGACATTTACAATGGAAGTGCCAGGAAGAGGCAACATGTCCTTACCATTCATTCCTGCAGCACAGTGACAACGTGACAGTGGACAGAGCTCTCTACCTGCAGCTTGTACAGGTTATACAACAAGCTGTTATTGGTCCTGTCTGTTTCCAAAGCTCCAGATCCCTGCAGCCTGTGCTTAGGCCCTTTCTCCACAGGCTCAGAGGAAAAATGGGCTATCAGCATTGACCTCAAGACAATCGTAAGATCTCTACTTCACCTCAAGACCCTGAGTATAATTGAGTCCCATCCTTCAGCCGGCAACCTGCAACAACTGGTTCGGAGTTTTACCTTGGTGCACAAAGCTGAATGTATGCTGGGCTTTTTCCTGACTTCCTCAGAAGCATCAGAGATGGACTATACCCAGGGACAGTAAAGGACAGTCCAGTGTGTGAGAGGGCACAGAAAATCCTCCTTTGGTGATTTTCTAGTCAGGCATCCTCATATGCCCAAGTTAAAGTGATTGGCATAATTTGTGCTTAAGTAAAAATTTCCAATTGGGTGGGACAGAGCAGAATTCATGATGACTTTAATTTTCCTCTGTTCAAGAAACACAGTTCGCCCACTTAGACTGACTGGGTTTATCTGAACAGTTCTCAGCCAGTGCAGAGGGTTTGGTATTTAGTCTCTCCTGCTCTTTGCTAGGACATAGGCAATAAAAAAGATCTCACTGTACTCTCTCAGCACTGTTAACTTGCTTTCCAGCTCATTACACTTAGGGGTTCTTCTCTCTTCAGAGATGAAATAAATACAGTCAGCTCTGGGAATCACAGACCATTCCAGTGTGGGTTGGAACTGACCTCTGGAGGTCTGTTGTCCTACTTCCTTCTTGAAGCAGGACTATTATCATGTAAAGTAGGTTACCTGTGCCTCTGTCTCTTAATGTTTTGGAAAACACTGAGAATGGAGAGCCCACCATCTCTCTGCACTGCTCTCTGGATAAAGAAATTTTGCTGAAGATCTGAACATCTCAAGCTGCAGCTTGTGGCTGATGTCCTTCCCTGTATCATCTTCTACTGCCAAAGTGGTTGGTTCCATCCTTTTTGTAGCTTTCTTTCGTGGACCTGTAGTTGCTGTTATGTTGCCTCTTTTTCTTTTTGCCAGACTCAACAAGCCCAGATCATGAAGCTTCTTCGTGTCGGCAAAGTGCTCTGAACCTCTGTCTTGGGAGCTCCTTGCTTAACTCTTCCCAGTTCCTCTGCTTTCCTTTTGAATTGGGAAAGGGTCAGAAAATTGAATGCAACATTCCAAGTGTGCCCTCACAGGAGTCAAGTCTACAGAGACACTGACATCCCTTGGTCTGCTTAGGTACCTTTCCAAATGCAGTCCTCTGTGTGTAATCCTTTCAGTCAGTCACTTCTGAGAGCTTCAGCTGACTTAGTTGAAGGCAATGGAAAACCCTTACTTTGTACAGTTGGTGCTCTTATTAGAAACTTGTCTAGGCTGTGATAAATGCAGCATGAGGATGACTCAGTCTAGCAGTGCAGGGGGATCTGCATCTTGCACTTTACCATTTATTGATTAGTGAGTTGGATACTGTCAGGGTCTTTGTGTATGTGACTCATTCCTCATGAAGGAGTGCCTTTGCTAAAAAAGGATGCACGCCCACAGTCATACGATAAATGGGTGGTCTTAACTTTGTGAACTAGCACTGAGATTAATGGCTAGTGAAACAGCCCATCTGTTTTTAGAATCAAGCTACTATGTCATGTTTGTCCTCAGAGACAGTGAACCCTGTGGCTTGAGTGTCTGGCAGATAAATGATCATCTTTTCCTTCTAAAGTTTGGTCATCAGTTGTTATTGTTTAATTTCATGGACTATGCCCTGGTTTCCAGGCAGTAACATGAAAGGCAACAGGGGAGCTGAGAACAGGGAAAATGAGAAGTAGCTTGAAAGAGAATTACTGTACATACAAGTCTTGGCTTGTCTGTCTGAATTACCTATGTAAAATCCAGACATGGACAACACCCAAACAGCAAAGACGTGTGCCCAGAATTTTTAAAATGACAGAATTTTTTTTTTTTTTTGCTAAGCAGTAATTGATTTCCTTTCTGTTTGTGCATTCTGGGCCTGTTCTGCAGTTCACAATCTGTGTTTCCCACAGCATAACTGTGTCATTAACAAAGTAAAGCAACAACAGCTCAGCCTTTTTTGCATTGCTCAGTCTGTGGTTGCCAAACATCATCTACAGGTCATGATTCCTTTGAAGAGATGGCACCAGAATGCACACATTTCCAGCAGAAGGTACAAGCCCTGGCACAAGGAACACCACCAGTTCCTGAATTAGGAATCCAGAGCTGTCCCCAGGATCTCTCAGGGTATTGGATCTACTGTCCTCCTCCCTTTGCTGTGGCCTTACTCCACGGCTCTGAGTGCTCAGTTTTCCACTCACATCCCACCCCTTTAAAATTGGGTTAATGAGACTTCAGCCTGTCTGAGCTGTTGTGAATCTTAGTTCATTCATATTTGTAAATAAAAGGAAATAATCTCATCTCATGGAAGTGGAAGCAGGAGGATCAAATGATGCCAATAATCTTTCTTCCTAGGCCGAGCAGTCCCTCTTACCTATACTTTTACAATCTGTATTAAGTATACAGAGGCTGCAGAAAATATGGAAGGCTTCATTTTGGTGAAGGGCCACTCTGGCTGAGCCACCCTTTTGGTGTCTCCCAGTCCACTGGGGCCATGTGGGCACTCTGCAGGCAGGAGCCATGCCTCATGCACAGCAAGAAAGTACAGAGAGGCATGGATGTGTTTGACCACACCCAGATGATGCTGCAAACTATCCCAAGTATCAGGAACCCAAATCCCCAAAAGAGAAGCTGCACCCCTTGGAGCAAGACAAAAAGCTTGGACCAGATCCTGCTGCAGGTTCCTACCAGGATTCTCATGTATCAGCACAAGCATGACCATGGTAAAGAAGAATATGGTGACTTTTCATCCCCTTGGAGCTGCCTGGACTCCAGGCCCCTGTGGAAGCAGAAATGCTTAAAAATCTCCAGCAGTCTTGGTCAGCTTCCCAAAGGGTCCTCTCACCCCATGCCCCCTATGATCAAGCTTTCCTGCTCCTCCTGCCCTGAAGGCTGTGCTGCCAACCTGCCCAGCAAATCCCTGTCTGTTTTTCCACTCTCCTTTAGTTTACTTTGTGCTGAAAGTAGCATTCCTCAGATTTACAATGCAAAATACCCCTCAGACAGCACCAAAATACTTTACTCAGGAGTCCTGAATAGGGGCAAAGGACAGAGATTGGGGGATTTGGAATGGACATTGGCACAGCCGTGGGCTGAATCTTCAACTTAACTTTGGCTTCCTTAAAATCACAGAATCATTTTGGTAGAAAAAGACCTCTAAGATCACCGAGTCCAAGCATTAATCTAGCATGGCCAAGCCACTACTAAACGATGTCCCTAACCACCAAATCTACACTTCTAAAAAGTCCCTCCAGGGATGGTGATTCCACCACAGCCCTGGTCAATCTGTTTCAATGCTTGATAACCTTTTCAGTGAAGAAATATCTCCTAATATCTGATCTAAACCTTCGCTGGAGCAACTTGAGGCCATTTCCTTTCATCCTGTGGCTTGTTACTTGAAAGAAGGGACTCACGCCTCATTACAACTCCTCTCAGGTAATTGTGGACAGCAGTAAGGTCCTACAGAGCTGAGACCGAGGAATGGGGCCGGTGGTGCCCAGGGAGTTGTTTCACTGTGCTGCAATGCACAGCTGCACGCAGCCCCTGCCCACCCAGGGCCGGCTTCCTCCGCTGACAACAGAAAAGCTCCTGTTGGGGCAGGAGAGTGAGACCAAACAGCTCTGGAGCAAGGGCAGTCCTGGGGCTGGAAATGAAATGATGAAAGGGAACAAGTCATGCCCTGTGCAGCAGTGGCCTCCTGGTCCCTGTGTCCATCTGTCCCTGTGTCCATCTGTCCCTGTGTCTGGACCCCAGGCACCCACAATACAGCAGCCACCAGAGCCACCTGCTGAACAACATTGGGGACAATTCTCTTGGGCTGCAGCAACTGCCCTGGGGCAGGGTATTCTCCCAAGGGCCGTGGCTTTTTTTCTTGAAGCAGTAGTGGTTAGGAAGGAAGGCAGCTTTCAGGCTGAAATCAGGATGAGTCCTTGTGAAGTCAGGCAAATGCATGAAAAATGAATTATTCATCACTGTATTCAAAACATCTCCATCACCCTGCCATTTTGGAAATCCTGATGAAATGCTTTTGTGCTGGAGTTGGATACCCCCAGAGGTACATTTGTAGTGCATTTTAAAAACCTGGCTCTTTGTCTTGTCTTGAGATCAAAGCTGGTTGGGAAGCAGGAGCCGCCTCCTGGAGCAGGCAGGACCTTGCCCTGCTGAGCTCAGGGCTTGCTGGAAACCCACAGAGTAAAACTCAAGGCTCAAGTTGTGTAACTAAGCACAAAGTGAATCTGACTTTTTCATTATCCAAGGTGAGTGCAAACAGATAAACACAGGGGATAATGGGGAAGGGTAAATTACATATATTTTTTTCTGCAGATGGAGTTTGGGTGGAAGAATGTTATCATTTATTAGTGTTGGTTCATAACACAAAAAACTGTATTTGTGAGTGAGGACCTGCATTTTGCTGTACATAGGCAGAAGCCTCCTCAAAAATTAAACCATTTGCCAGAGACCACCTCAGCATAACTCTGCTATACAATGCCTGAACTGTGCAGAAGAAACACATTTGTGTTTTCAGTAGATGCAGTTTATTCCCTGGAGCCCCAATTACTGTGCAGTTCAATGGGCTTTGCAAAGTGTGACCCATGGAAATGCTTTGTGGGACAGTGCTCCCTCCAGGAGTGTTTCTCAGAAGAGGGGGGACTGGCAAAGAAACTCAGTTTTCCTTTTCCAGCATTCCCTCAGGTAGGACAGCAGGGGAGCACATTCCTCCTGGGGCAGAAGAAAAACAGAGCTATCAGTCCACCAGCTGGGCTTGTTCACAAGGATGTGTCTCCTTCCCCTGCATGCCCTGTAGGGAAAGCCTGGATGCTCACAACGTGTCAGCAGCCACAGAGATGTTTTCTGTGGCTTTAAGCAGAAATGGAGATATCTAGCCCGTATCATAAATTTTGCAAAGGAAAGAATACATGTAAAGCACTATACCTGCTCTAGCTTGTAAGAGGTTATAGAAAATGAAGTTCAGAAGGGCAAAATCTTTGGCTGATGGCTCTGATGATGGCTCTGACAATGTCCCAGGCAGATGCAGTCAGTCACGAATGGCATCAGCAGTAGCTAATTAATTCCTAAAAGCACTTTGAATATTAGCAGGTCATTTCAACAATTGTCTCTTTGTTACTACTCAGGGAAGCAATTTCTCCAGGGTTATTTTAGGTTCCATTATCTGGCTTTTCTCAAGCCAATGTCCTGGGACCCATGATGTCCCTGAGATACTGACCATCCTTTCCGAGGGAGGATCCACACTGTCCAGGACACTATCTTAGCATTTTGTGGGGGTGGCTTTGGCTTAGACTGGCTGGGGGGTGTAAGGGAGGAATAGGCACAGCCACCAGTAAAGCAAGAAAATCAACCTGGTATAAAACCTGCATCATTAAGCACAAAGCCTTAAAATCGCCCCCACCCCCACTGTCACAGAAGTGCTGTACTGGGGGCAGACATGGCCAAACTGCCCCTCAGATCCTGCTGAGTTCCTCCCAAAGCCCAGTGCAGGACACACAGGCCTCTCTGAACTCCTTCCCCCGAGTGAATTTCACCCCATGTCACGTCCCAGACTTTAGTCTGTTAAAATACAGCCAGATCCAGCTCTTCTCTCAAAGGCTGGGTGGGTCACAGGGAACTTTCAAACACTCTGATGCATCTCCAGAGACAACGGCCAACAAATGGGATCCAGATGTGTCCCCCAGCACCAGGCCTTGCTTTTGGAAGGAATTTCCCCATATCTTTCCCCAAATTTTGCTCTTGGGGTTTCTTTCATGTAATATATGGCCACCTGGCTTCCCTCCAGCTGCCAGTCATCAGCGTTGGCTTCACAGGGGTGAAGGCATGGTGAAAATTTTGCCTGCTCCTTTCCATTGCCACAGTCTGCTGCCTGACCATCCCCTACAACCAGGGAGTGGGGCACCCTGAGCTGTCCTGAACAGCCCACACCACTTCAGAAAGCCAGCCATATCCTGGGATGCATCCAAAGCTGAGTGGACAGCAAGCCCAGGGAGGGGATTCTGCCCCTTTTCTTTGCTCTGGTGAGACCTCACCCCCACTCCTGCATCCAGATCCAGCACAGGAAGGCCATCAACCTGTTGGAGTGAGGCCAGAAGAGGCCACAGAAATAATCACAGGGCTCAAACACCTCTCCAGGCTGAAAGAGTTGGGATTTTTCAGCCTGGAGAAGAGAAGGTTCCAGGGAAACCTTACAGCAATCTCCAGTACCAGGGCACTGGAAGATAAGGACAACACTTTTAGTAGAGGCTTGTTGCAGTAGGACAAAGGGCAATGGTTTAAAACTGAAAGAGGATCAATTCAGCTATAAGGAAGACAGATTTTACAGTAAGGTGTTGAGAAACACTGGCACGGGTTGCCCAGAGGGGTGGTGGGTGCCCTATTCCTGGAAACATTCAAGGTGAAGCTGAACAGCCACAGTTGCTCAGAGCAGCCCGATCTAGTTGAAGATGCTCCTGCTTATGGCAGGCAGCCTGGACTAGATGGCTTTTCAAGGTTCCCTCCGGTCCAAACTGCTCTGATTCTGATTCTGATTCTTCCTTGGGAGTCCACAGCACACAGCCTGCATTTTGTGAAGAAAACAGGGCACTGAGTCCTGCTGTATTGACATGAAACAAAGCTTAAAGCTCACAGAGAGCAGACAGTGGAGCCAAGAATGGAGCCGGGGCTCCTGAAAGCCTCCCTGCACCAGAAATGATGATGAAACATTTATTGATTGCAATGAAGCATTGCTGCACTGAGAGAGCTAAGGCAGGAGTCCATATGGCTCAATGTTTCAAATCCTTTGCCTCAATATTTTTCCAGCTACAAAAATTATGTCTTTTTTCTTGCAAGCAGACATTTGGCAGCAGAGTTAAGTGACCTCTAAGGGCTGTTATAACTTAGACCCATCTTTGGGAGCCCAGTGATGCATGAGAAAGAGCTCTGTCTTTACAAACTCCTAAAAGCACATATGACTACTGCACACTGCTTTTCCATTGAGACTTACAGACAACTTCCAGCAGGATCACGGGTTAGGTTGTGGGCAGCCTAACATCAGTGCTGTGTCATCTCGTCGGTTTATTTGGCGAATTCTGATTTTCATAATTAATGCAGTAGAGAACTTCAACAGAGAATTCACTTGGGGGAAGGAAATATGTCTGGGACTCTGAGGTTGAAGAATTTAAAACAAACTCTCTTTCAATAAAAGCAACCCATTAAGAGCTTCTTGATTATCTATTTGAATATTTCAATTTAAAATGCTAGTTAAAGTATTTTAGTTGAAAAAGTAAATAAAATATGCTTCAGTTCTGCAAATTAAATTTATCCTCAGTTAAAGTCCATTGAGAGATACCCTCAGGGTGAATTTTCCCTACATCTCAGTTCTGCCTTGGGGTGTTTTCCTAGCAGTCTGAGTCATCCAAAGCTCCCAAGCTGAATTAATTTCTGAATCTCATAGCCAAACCACGTCTGTGATTCAGAAAAGCGCTGATTAATACGGGGCGGGAGGAAGTCGGGCGCTGCTGTTTGCCCCTGCTCGCTTCCCCAGCCTGCTGGAGCCAGCCTGGCTTTCTGCAGCTCCCACACTGGGGGAATGCAGAGACTGGGCAGACTGGATGGGAAGACACAGCAGTGGTGTGAGGGTCCTGCCCCATCCCTTCCCCATCCCAGCAGCTGGGCAGTAGCCTTTGAGCATGTTATAAATGAAAACGCCAATTTTGATAATAATGAATTATTATGTAATTAATAATAAGAAAATTTAATGAGCCACAAAAATGAATTTAGGCAGCACCGAGCCCGGGGATCGGCGTGGGGTGAACTACCAGTCCCATGCACTAGGCATAGACCCTCGATACTTCACCACCACAGGGAGTTTTGGATACATTTTTATACTGTTTCAGAGGAGGGGGTAGTTACAATGGGTCTTTTAGGGTTTAATGTTTCTTTATACAAATTCATAGTCCGGGGAGTACATGGATTTTTGGAAAAGTCCTTCGGGCAAACAGGTGCGGAAGATGATCACATCTCTGGATGCCGGAGTCTAGGTGTTTCTTTTGTCTGTGAGTCCCTGTATTCTCGGAAATTTTCGTCTAGTCTGTGAATATCAAAAAGCTGATGCTTTAGATTTCCAGGAAAGTCTTTCTCTCTCTGCTGGGGGAGACACTTTCGTCGATGATGGGCAGGTATCGGCTCCGGAGATTCTCCGCGATGGCTGAAATTTACATTTGTTTGTGCGGTGTTGTCGGTGCTGTCTCCTAAACAAAGCTTTTCTGCCAGGTTATCTTTTTGGTCTTTCTTTTCAATTGCAAATGCTTACGGGAAAAACGGGTGTCCCTGCTTTCTCCTTCTCCCGACTATGAATCCCTATATTCTATATACTACAATTAATTATGAAACACGAATTATCCCACACTATTTATAACAGAGCACATCTCCAGAGGCAGCAGCCAGGACTTCTGCTGCAGCAATGCTCCTGTGAGCCTGGCCAGCGCTGCTTTGCTCATGCTACAGGTTGTCATTAGCTTCATCCTTTCCTGGAGCTCAGCCTCTCCAGCCTGTCCTGGCCCTGCTCAGAAGGTTCTCCCACAGCTTGTTGCTCCTATCTGCTGGAGCAGCACTGAGCTGTGTTAGAAGGACGAGGAGGAAGAGGAGACTCTTCCTCACAGGGCAGGTGGGGCACTCACACATAGCCTCATATGGTGACAAGTGACAGTCCATAGCCAGCGAGCTCTGCCGTGGGATTTCTCCATCCTCTGCATGTTGATGAGGCACGGAGGAGCTGCACACACCAGCAGTGATGCCTCAGGCATCTGGAATTTTCAGCATCTTTGACTCCTCTGTTCTTCCTGTGAACAGTCAGCCAGTTTTGGGCACCAGGCAGAGGCACTGCCCCCAGACATGGAACAGAAATACCGAGGAGACATGACAGAGTCCTCCATGAGCTCTGCACTCCCAGTCCCCAGATCCTCCTATACCTTCAGCTGGGCTTGTTTCAAACGCAGTGAGAGGTGCAAACCCAGCTATGCCAGGGCTCTGCAGCCACTGAGAGGGTCCGTGGCTGGGCCCTCAGGTGGGGTGGTTCTCCTACTGCGGTTTGGTAGATGGGCAGATGGTGCCATCAGGATGATTAACAGCACTGAAGCCAGTTTGCCAAGAGCCTATTGATTTTCCAGAAGGGGGACAAATCTTCTCCTTATGTACCAACACTGAGACTGAAGTAATCTGCTTACAGCAGGAGGGAAGTCAGCTTTCAGCGTGATTTAGGGAGGGCTGGGTTGCATCCAGACACACCAATATGATCTTTCCTGAGTGCTGTTACACATTGCCTTAATAATTAATTAGAGATAAATAACATTTATGTTTAACACTAATTTGTAGCTAAGATAGGGCAGCAGACTAAGTGCCAAGACCAGATCCTGCACTGGGTGGATTGGCTTCCCAATGAGTCAAAGTGAGTAAAGATTGTCCTGGGGGCTCTTTCTTCCCCCAGGGTGGATCATCACACAGGGAAGCCACTGTGGTAATGGCAATGTATTAATGTCTTTTCTTGACAGACTGAGAATCTGAGGAGATATCTGGTTAACAGAGTTTATCAGATGTGATGATTTGCCATGGTCTTAAAGCAACTGGGTTGTGGTTAGGGATAAGCAAGGGACATCATGAAACACTGTCACCATCAGGAGCACCTCCCTCTCCTCTGGGTTGGTACAGCCCCTCATGTTCGGCACTGTGTGAACACAAAACAAAAAGGCAGTGCCGTGCCGTGTTTGCAATCTCATCTCTTGATCTGTATGGCAATCATCACAGAAGTGTGTCAAAAAAGACTGATAGGTGTTATCATGAGGCTTTTCCATATCTGTCTAATTATAATGGGAATCCAGCTGTCTGGGTTGGAGTGGAAGAAAATAACAGGCTTGTTTTTGTGACGTTGGGCCCTGCTCATTTCCGATCCCTCACCCTTTCCTCTGTGGTCCCTGCATAAGGCTGAAGTGTTGGTTTAGTGAGGGGACCATGGTGATGCTCTGACAACCATGGCAGAGGCTGACCAAGTCCTGTGGGTCTTGATCTCCAGTTGTTGGGAAAGAAGCCAGCGTGCTCTTTCCAATCAGACTGGGATGAAGAGAAGGTCTGAGCTGCCTCCCTCATATTTTCAGAGCATCATCATCTGTTGGCAATTTACTACTGATGCAGCATGTACCAGGTTTACAGCAGGTCACTGGAAATGTACCCGGGCCCATTCATTGTTTTTAAAAGCAAAGCAATGTTTAAGTGCAACATTAATTTAAATTTACCTTCCTGCAGAAAACTGGTGGACAGGGAGCCTTCCAAAAGATGTATTTTTATTATCTCTCTCTTCTACCTTTGGCCATTAATAAATATTTATTTAGGCTTTAACCTGCCAAAGGCTTTAAGCACAGCTACATTTCACTTCCCTGCAGGGTAAGTGCTGGCAGGCAGCTGTCCATGATGGGCAGAGCCTATGGCACAGCCAAAAGTGTCTCCCCATGGTGGCTGGGGAGTGTGACTAAAGCCTGGCCACCGGAATATGTGGGTCAGAGGCAGTGGGGGGAACCCTAGAACCCCCAGTAAGGGACATGAGCCCCAGTGCAGCCCCTAAAGGGGGCTAAAGTGAGCTAAAGGGAAAGGCTGTATGGACTGAGAGGGGTAAGGGGTACAGGACACATCATGGGACACAGAGGAGGAGCATCTTGGAACTACATAAGATTTACTATGGGATCTTTAGAGGAGGAAGAATGCAGGGGGAAAGGGAGGGATCTTGGTGGTTTGGAAAGGAATAAGGGTGGAAAAACACAATAATAAGGGGATAAAAGGGGTCAGTGGCATGTCAAGGGTTGGCTGGTTGCTTTGTCTGTCTGCTCATGCCCTGCACCTGGTCAGAAGGGCTTGTCTTCTCATCGAATTCCAGAGGCTTTTCATGGTTCATCATTTCTCTGCTCTGTGTGCACACATGTGTTGGGTGTCTAGGTGAATCACTGGTAAATGTCAAGCTGGAGTAACACGTGAGTAGGATAAAAGGCTTGAGGAGAAGATATCTAAGCAACCATAAGCCTGGTCTGGGTGCTGGAGGCACCAGAGATCTGTGTATTAGCTACTGGAGGGACCAGGGGGTCTTGGCCAGCTCCTGGGGGTATTATGGAGCCTGGAAGTCAATGAGAGACCTGACTGTGTGTGTCTGTGCAAGAGCCAACTGGAGGTGAAAGGATTCAGGGACCAGTGATGGTGTGGACTTCAATGTCTCAGGATAGTGGCTGGAGGGATCCACATTGTACAGATGTCCGTATAAATATGTTATAAATGAAATAGCCAATTTTAATAATAATGATTTATTATGCAATTAATAATAAAATTCAATGAGCCACGAAAATAAATTTGGGCAGCACCGAGCCCGGGAGTCGGTGAGGGTTTAGCTACCAGAAACATGCGCTAGGCATGCACCCTGATAGTCCATCAACACAGGGAGTTTTGGATACAATTTTATACTGTTTCAAGGGAGGGAGTAGTTACAATAGGTCTTTTGGGTTTTAATGTTTCTTTTAACAAATTCATAGTCCGGGGAGCACATGGGCTTTTGGAAAAGTCCTTCGGGCAAATTGGTGTGGAGGATGATCACATCTCTGGATGCCGGGGTCCTGGTGTCTTTTTGTCCATGAAAATCTGTGTTCTCAGAAGTCCGTTTTTTGTTCGTGAATATCAAAAAGATGATGCTTTAGATTTCCAGGAAGGTCCTCCTTTCTCCGTTTTGGGGAGATGCCTTCATCGCTGAGGGGCAGGCGTTGTCTCCAGAGATGGCTGAAATTTACATTTGTTTGTGCGGTGCTGTCGGTGAACAAAGCTTTTCTGCTCGGTCAACTTTTTGGTCTCCCCTTTCAATTGCAAAAGCTTACGGGAAAACAGGTGTCCCTGCTTTCTCCTTCTCTGTAATATGAACCCCTATATTCTATACACTACAATTAATTATGAAACACAAATTATCCCATATTATTTATAACAAAATATATGTATATATGTATGTGTATATATATGTAATATAGATTAAAAAATTTGTATGTGTGTGTATATATATATATATATATATTCCATTCATGTGCTTTCATCATGATCTGCCAGAGAGCAGAGGCGCTTGGAGCTGGTTGTGTTTGTGTGTGTGTGGAGCGTTTCTGTGGAACCGATCACGTGTGTACTCAGGTATGTGTTGAGGGTGTTTGTGCTGATGTGCCCACTTGGAACACACACTGAGCCCCACTGCCAACTGGCCCTGGGGCCAGGGACCTGCAGCAGCCTTGCCTCTACCGGGCCACTGAATTTGTCAGCCTGTGATAGTGACCTGTTCGCTTGGGCCTGCAGTCAGGTGGGAGCCAAGGACAGTCTCTGCCAAGACCATCCCACTTTCAACCCAGCAAAAGGGTTGAAAGAGAAGAAAATGCTCCTTGTAATGTCTTTAAGGTTACAAACTCCCTCTCAGTCAAGGCTGCATGATGACAGGCAGCTGAACCCCCCATTCCCAGCACCCAGGCATATCCACCTTGCAATACTGCTAGTCTCAGCCACACCTGAACTGGCAAAGTTGCTCCCTATGGCATCAAACTGCTCAGAAACCAGTCACAGGTGTGATTCATGAACTGAATGTCTATCAATCAATATTGTCTATCAATCTGTCCCCTCAACAGGCACAGCCTGAGGGATGTGCTGAGAGAAGTCCCCTCCAAAATCTGTGTCGCCCTGACACGGGAGGTAGCTGGCATAAAGCAAGTGTTGGGCAACTGAACAGATTGAAATGTGAACACATCAACAGTGCAGAGGTAGTTTCAGTGATGGACAAGTCCACTAGCAGAGATGAAGCTTTCAAGGCCTTAGGGACAAAAAGAATTTAGTTTTGGCAAAAGCTTGCAGTCTTTCTTCCTTTTCATATGCTACCATGATCCAGCCCTGTATCTCCATCAAAATATAATAACAAATTACAGGCTCTTGTATCACTTTGACATTCTCTGAGTGATTGCAGAGATTCAAGATGATGAATTATTTAAAACAGATGCAGTACATCTCACAAAATGAATTTGATTAAGTGGCAAGACATTATGAAGAAAACTGAGACAAAAGACTAAGAGAATCTATTTTCATAAAATAAAACATGCTTCCTGTCTGAAGATAATTTTGAGTAAACAGATGAATTAGTAGGTGGACTGATAGACTGTCCACTAGGAAGACCTATTTACATAATAAACTAATACAAAATGGAGAATGGTCTTGCTAAGCAAGACATATTACCCTCTCTCCACTGCATCTGCAGAACAGGCAGTGAAAAGGAGAGACCACATGGGGCTTTTTTAGTTGCAAACTGCTCCTCTTTCCAAAGCCCTGTACTGGGTGCTGTGCAGGGAGATTTTTGCTAAAGCACTGCTGATATATCACTTTGTAGATGTCTCTGAAGCCTATATGTTCTTCCTACATCTCTGCACAAAACAC
This sequence comes from Oxylabes madagascariensis, assembly GCA_013400675.1. Taxonomy (NCBI): domain Eukaryota; kingdom Metazoa; phylum Chordata; class Aves; order Passeriformes; family Timaliidae; genus Oxylabes; species Oxylabes madagascariensis. The sequence goes on from VYZR01095823.1 coordinate 13,716, forward strand.
ATTCTAGATTGTCATGGCTTTAGAGGCTGATCATGCTCTATGGGTGGAAGTCAGGTCCTTTATCAAATGGGATCTGGAGGAGGTGTTTGAAGACATGAGTGTCCAAGAACTTGTCTGTTTTTTTCCCAACAAAATCAGCTTGTCTACAAACCTTGCCTTGATGACATTCTCAAGCATGCAGGCTACTACAACACTATTTCATGGAATGCATAAACTATATTTGCAATGAAAGTGGAAAATTGCTCTCACATACTGCTTTCTTATTGTTATGTACTGACTTTATTTATTTATTTATTTATTCTTATTTCTACTGAATACATCAATATCATTTATTTGCATATTTGCTTCGCTGAAATCCCAAATTGTACCATATAACATCATATTCACCTAATATAGTATGAATTCCCCTGCTGTTTCAATTGGACAACTGTGGTGATGGAGAGCAAATAGCGTATTTTATCTTAGAAATGGCCCTGTCGAATGATATATGAACTTCATTTAATTTCCATCTTCTGTTCCATAGTACTTCTTTCCTTTGTTTTTTATTTTCCTTAATAAATACTCATGTTTAATATTTAAATACACTAAAGTAAAAAAAAGAAAAAAAAGGTTATAAAGCAGTTTCCTCTCCCTCTCTTTCTTCTCCTTTCCTCTCCAACACTGACAGCATGACTTACATTAGAGGAGAGAACTTTGGCTCAAGCTTAGCCTGGGTATTGACCGCTGGCAATTTGCTTCTGTATGGATTCATCACTATTAATTTTTGTTCCAAGCTTAAGATATGGGCACATATCACTTTCCAAGTATCAGTCTCCTGCAGACTTTCTAGCTCTTCAATGGCTAATGTCTGAGTTCAGTCTCCTACAGACTTTCTAGCTCTTCAATGGCTAATATATGAGTTCTTCCATAGCTAATGTCTGAGTTCTTCCATAGCTAATATCTGAGTTCTTCCACAGCTGATGTCTGAGCTCTTCACATGAGTGAATACTACAGCCATGCCAGCAGGCCTGCAGGTAGGAGCCCAATGTCACCTGGCAGGTGTACCTGCACTGGAGTCTGCAGAGGATCCTAGGGACACATTCCTAAGTGGGAAAGGTGAACTAGCACCCCTCGAGCTCCGTGCTGCCATGGGGTATTGCTTCTTCCCGGCTACTTGGCAGTGCAGACGTGCACAGCCTCTTCTGTAGAGCCACACAGACACAGCCTGAGGTGGAACAGAGAAGCAACCCCAGATACAGGTGCCTTAGGATAATACACTGACTGCTGGGATATATCCCTTTCTTTCTGGATCACAGAACAATGCTAAAATACAGAACAGGAAACTATTCAGCCTGTATTTCTCTTGGGAGACGGATGCCCTAAAATATGGACTCCAGCCAAATCAATTTCTTAGCCACATAGTAAACATCTTTTGAAAAAGTGCTCTGAGACAGACACAGAGGGAGATCGTTGATTTTTGGAAGTGGCAAAAAAAAGTGAATTTATACATGTTAAGAGAAGATGATGAAAAACCTCCCCGAGTTTCTCTTTTCCAGTTGCAGAGGACTCTACAGTGGAAACAGATTGTCAAATTTCTATTTCCCATTACAAAACAATAAAAAGGTTAATGTTAAGGAACAGAAACTAAGGTCAGTGTAACAACAATTTAATTCAGAGATATGTACAGTGAATACTGGGAGTGAAACCAGTTACGCTTATCTTGAACAAAACACCTTTCTGGAGGAAAGCACTTGTTTATTTAGACTGAAAACAGACACCAGCCAATATGCTGCCCAGTGTCCTATTAAGCATCAGGTAGTGTGAGCTCTAATTCACCCAAGTGGTCTGAACTTTCCAGCTAGGGGGAGCAGTAAGTGCTTAGCGTCTTTGCAAAACTGCCTCTCTCCCATTCAGTGCTCCACATCAGAGCCACCTGTGACACCTGTGCTCTTTAACTTATCTGCAGACTAATCTTCTCCACCCACACATGCACATACAGGATGGAAATAACAATTTAAACCTATCTACATAAATACAGCTCTTTGAAAGGCTCTATTGATGCTACTACCTGAATCAGGAGAGCACTTATGCACAGTACACACGCACCCCCAAGTTGCATGGCAGGAAGGGTTTTAAAGTTTGGGTACAATACCAGGTTGCATCGAGGGGATTATTATAGACAGAGGGGAGAGGAAATTGAGGTTAAGAATGGCCCAGGAGACAAAAGGGAAAGAGCATGGAAAACAAGAAAAAGAAAGCTCCAAGAAGTAGATGATTCATAGTTACTTTAGGCAGCAGTTTAAATTTCTCAGTTTGAAGATGAAAATAACACCTACTTATCACCAGGAGATGGGCTGGTAATTCATGTTGAAAAGCACTCAGAGATTCTTGGAAGAAGGAACTTTTGGAAATGTCATCCTAGAAGCATTTGTTGTTATGGCACAGTGTGATTGTGGTCTTCAAACTGCTACCAAAAAGTGATGTAGAGGGAAAGCAGCAATCCATCCAATAGTGAATACTTGGCCAGCCCCAACATTTCTACCCTTGATATCATCAACAGACAAATAATGGTGGGAAGAGTGGGTAAGAAAAAAACCTTAAGTGTGTATTTTGCTAGGTGTCACCTGGAAAAGCTCATTTGCAAAGTGTACAGCTCCAGGTGCATAATTAGTTTAGAAATTTGTCTTTGTTCTCATTTTGTTTCCTCCTGGGAAACTTTAACCAGGCTGCCAGAGTGATGACACTAGCATTGAGGGAGTCAGCAAAACGAAGTGACAGACTTCCATGTTCTCCTAGTTCATGACAGTTACGCTCAATTAGCGCTGTACCTTTACTTCAGGATCAGAAGGGGTTTACCTTAGAATATCTCTGTCCATTTCTGTGTTTCAGCATGTGTCTTCAAACCCTGCAGTCACATTACTTGCCTGCTTTCAGTCTTGTGCCTTTAATCTCAGTTCATAACTCAGTTCTTTGGGCTGCCAGGACTCAGTGCCTCTCAGAAGGGAGAAATGTGGATTGGCACCCCAAATCTTTCCATTTTGGTCCATCTCTGTGCCTCTCTGAGATGTTCTTCTTAGGTTGACAATGTGTCTCAGTCTCTTTCCAGATTGTAATGACTTGCAAAGTTGACAGCATGGTTGCTGGCATTTCCTCTTCTTTATGTCCTCTGCCTGCAAGTGCTATGGAAAGACAGAAAAATTTAACATACATTCAGATTATAAGAACAAAGAGGTGTAGAAATTGAAATCTAGTCTTCTTCTCTACTCTTAAGGTAGGAGGAATTCAATCATGAACTGTACTATCCAATCCCAGATCTAGGCTGGTTTACCCCAGTTTATTCATCTGCACCTGAAGAAGAGGCACAGATAGCACTGCCTCCATTGTACTCGATGCTGTACATTGTATTCCTGATGCATATATGGAACCAAGCCTGGGCCAGCTCTACCAATGAATCCTGGCGAAAGCCAGACCTGCTCTGCCAGTCAGAAACCTGCTGCTATTAGCGCAGCAGACTATTGGATACCTGTGTGGTGACACCTTTCCCTAAGGACACCCTTCAAGGAAGTGTATGGAAGGAAACTTTGGCAGCACAGCTGTTTGCCACTGAGTCTTGCTACCAGGAACCTGGGATTAGATTCACTAAAACACGTGTTCTTGTGCTTGTCCCAGTAGTGCTGGTTTATGTTTCTGTCCTAGACTCTGCATAAGTCCCTTGACCAGAAAACCTCCATGGAGAATGGTAGCTTGTTCATTTCCATGTCTCAAGACTGGTTCCACATCTCAAACTTAGAATTGTTCTCTTCAGCCTGTACTGGAGGTGGAGAAAGAAATAAATCCAGATTTCAAGTGTGATGCTTTGCAGATAAGGGATGTTTTCCTCCCATAACATATTTGCAGCTTTCATAGCACAAACAGAACAGTAACAAAGACATCTGCTTACCTTTCCACATGATGAAATCCAACCACAAAACAATGTTCGCTTCTCACAGAATTTGGCAGTGCCTGTAGTGTTTTTTTCTCCTCCTTTCCTCATGTAATGCACTTGGTTAATGATCTCCAGGCCTCTGTCATCACCTTCTTTTGTCTTGGCAGAACAGCCCAGGTAAGCATACGCCCCAATGCTGGCAGCCTAAGCTTTTCCTCCTGTAGTGTTAATTGTCTCATTGCCTGGAGTAGTTTCTTCTTAATACCTTCGTTCTCTCTTGGCAGCCACTGGAATAATAGGTACTGTGAGGCAGAGCACTTCCATTTCTGGAACCCAAAAATCAAGGATGTTTTGCTGTAAGCTAGTCCTGTCCATGAGGAAGCACATTAAATTAACATCCGTGGATGTCTACATCCTTGTGGAACACTGAGCGGAGATCTCAGTAACCGACCTCGTCCTTCCCTGACACATCCAAGAGAATGAGTTTCATTTCTTCCCTATCTATCTCTGTGTCAGTAGTGTCAGTATTGGCTCACAGGACTTGGGAAGGTGTTTGTGGCATAGAGCAAAGATGAAGCATATTTTACCACGGGGGTGATCTCCAGCTACAGCTAACTTTCTCCTAAAAGGAGCCATTCCTTGAAAATAAAGATGAAGTACAAAATTACTCATTCCCAGGATGTGTTTTGTTTTTCTTTTCAAGCTTTTGTGAAGGGTAGAATGAGGAGAGGAGAGAAATTCCATTCATTTGGAAGTTCCCTTATCTCCTTTTTTCTCTCCATACTCATGTCTTACCTTTCTTCCCTATTTTTTCCCTCTTTTAATTTCTCTGATATCAGAATCATCTGAAATTGTGACTACCTTGTTCTTGCCTAATATTACAAATCAAAAAATTAAGGTATAAGCCAAATCTGGATGTAACCAAGACTCCTGCAGTACCCTATATTTCTGTTTTATCATCTCAGATATTGTTTATGGTCAATGTTCAGTCCATACCGGATTTAATTTTTTTTAGATTGAATGACTTAATTTTGAGAGTGAGATGGAATGTAAAACACTGTAGCAAACAACTTTCCAAATTGGTTTTATTGACATTTTTCCTGCCATGATCTGTTGTTAGTGGAATTATACGATGGCAGTAGCTCTTCTGTGTGCACCCCTGCTGCTTTTGCTCATAGATCAGTTATCACATGGGAATTAAGAAAGGGTTCTCAGTATTCATAGAGTCATGGTTGATTTATAGGAAGTAGAAGTTTGTTAGACTTATAGGATAGTCATTTCCATCATCAACTGCCTTCTCTGAGATCAGTTTCTTCTAATATTGTTGCTGCCTCAGCTGCCTCAGGTCACAGGTTCCCCTGCAGAGAGAAGTGACCACCACACTTCAAAGACCACCATGAAGACCACAGTAATTACAGGAATAGGTTAATGTATCTTGATATAGCAAATCAATATACATGGAGAACCATATGACATCATTGTTTTGTAAAGAAATCTACTGGCAATAAAGTGGAAATTACACAAATCATTAACAAATAACAATGTTTACTTCAGATGTTTCCTTGTTCCTATTGCGAAAGACTCATCCTGTGTGAGCACTTCAGAGCTGAGTGTGCCAAACTCCCTGGTGGAATGTGGGCTGACAGTGCTGCAGTGTGAAACAGGAGCAGACCTGCCAGAGAGACCCTCCAAACATCACCTTTCAGATCTGCTGAGGCATTGCAAATAAATGAATTGCAGAATCAAAGAATGGATGAGGTGAGGAGGGATTATCTACTCCACCCTGCCCCGCTTAGAGCAGGATCAACTACAGCAGGTTGCTCAGGACTGTGTCCAGTTGGGTTTTGAATATGCCCAAGGATGGAGACTCCACAGCCTCTGTGGGCAGCCTTTTCCAGTGTCTGACCATCCTCAAAGTAGTGGAATGAAGTACATCCACTGGAGAGTCTAAAGATAAAGAATTCCCACTGTTAAGGATATTATCTTGAACTCCAGATAGAGAGACTGAATTCCCTGCTATCTTGTTGGCATTGGACAAGCAATTTTTACTGTCTCAGTTTTCCTGGTAGACAAAGACTGCAACATGTCTGCAGTCAGTAAAAACGAGAACAAAGGGAACCAGAGGGTGATAAGTTTGGTCCCTCTGCAGAGATAACTGTTTCCAAAGGCATTATTGGTGATGTAGGTATGTAACATGATTAGTATCTGCAAAAGTTATGTGGTCAGCTCATTTATTTCATACAGCTACAGAAGGGCTCTTCAATGGAGATGAGGAGCTGTAGGTCTAAAAATTCTAGCTTAAGGATGAGGAACTTGTTTTTGTTTAATTTGAACTCAGCTGGAGACAAAAGACCACTTTAATTTACCGTAGTGATATAATTTTACTCTGCCAACCCATATTTCTTGAGTCCTATTAAAGTATGAATTTCATAGTCTTGCTACAAGAACTGGAAAAAATTAAAACCAACAGCTGACTGACCTCTCTTATTCCCTGGAAGAGCAATGCCAGTGGATCCCATACATCTCTTTAGTCATGAAAGCATTTCTTTTTGGGGATGGTGTGCTTTCATGTGCACTGTACTTAGCATAAACCTCTATGAAAACACAGGTGATTTCACCTTCTCCTGCTGTGCCTTGGCATTCCAGATTCTAGGTAGATCTGGCTTGTCTGCTGAGGGCACTGACCCCAAGGGGCTCTGAGAGTTAAACTCTGCTTTTCTCCAGGTAAGCAATGGACCTGCACTGACACACAGCAAGTGGTCTGGTTCCTAAACGCACCAGAAACTCTTGTCTTAGAGAGACAGACACTTACCATTTCTGCCCGTTCTCTCACATCTGCTTTTCCACACCAGCTTGTGAACTGCTCATGTTTCACTGCCTCTTGCCTTCCTCACTCTGCCAAGAAGCTTTGCCTGCATGAGAACTGCGGGATGCCCGATGCCAGCGTTACAAGCCAGCATGCAGGACTCTGTGCGCCACCACAGGACACATGGCTCCCTCAGCATGTTATGCCACAGCAGACAATGTACTTACTTGCCCACTTATTGACAAAAAGGTGGAAGATTGCCTTCTGAGTTTACATGCTTTTGGTACAGATTTATGCTTGAACACAAATTATCTGAGTTACAGACATGCCCTTTAGAAAATCTGCTTAGCAAGAAGAGCAGGGGGGAAATACAATCTGGAAACAATCTCCAGTAATTGACAGGAATTGTCTTCTCAACAAAATATGCCACTTGGATTAAATTAAAAAAAAAACGAAACAAAATCTGAGTTTTAATCTCAAAACCATCAGCACAAACAATAAAAGCAAACAAGTGGTGTCTTCTTTCTCCTACTTCATGCTTTCTTATCAATCATACAGGTGTGTGTGGTGCAGCAGAACTAATGCTGTGCTTAGAGAGTGCACATTTTGGGATAGCTAGAAGTGAAGATTCAGCTTGCCTAAAGAAGTATAGCTCATCATATCATGCAGATTCATGCCGAAAATATAAAAGCTACAACATAAGTTAAAATTCAGCCCTAAAATACGTGAACTGGATACATTAGCTAAGTACAGATGTGTAACAACCACAGGGACTTAGACGTTCCCTATGGAGGCTGTTGCTGGAGTGTACCCCAGAACAGAGAAATGAGTGTGATCTCAGCCTGAGTTGGTCACAGGGCTGAGTCTCATGATTTAAAGCTTCTGGAAAAAAAGACTATAAAGCATTTGAAACCTTTGGTCAAGGAGTCACCTAGCCTTTGCTGAAGTCTGTCTTGCAAGGTGAGAGATGAGACATCAGGCACTTTGCCCTCAGTGTAACAGTGGGGAAGACTAGAGATGTGAGACTTCACTTGAAAATGAAGCAGTTATGGTTCAGACCATAACTGGGTGCTGTAAATATATGTCTACTGCTCAGTTACAAGAGAAATTCATGCTATAGATTTAACTTAGGTTAGCTGGACATTTGTGGAGTAATTCCTTTTCACAATTTGGAAGCTGGAACCAGCAGACAGTTTGGATGAGGCCGCCCGGCTTTGAAGCCTTTAAGGAGTTCAGCAGTATGTATGTGGGACACTCGAGGCACACGGGTAATTATTGCCAGCAGCACTCTGGGCAGCAACAGAGCCGTGCGCTTTGAAATGAATAAGCTGCTTATTTACCTGCCTTCCATGGCACAGCGCAGGTGAATCGATCAACGTAACTGCCCATTCGCATTACTCCTTTTTCTATTGAACAAAACGTTTTGCTCCTGAAAAGACAAAACCAAACACCAAGCAAAAGTCAAACACAAGCGCAATCAGAATCATGTTTAAGCAGCACCTCTCACGCCGGATGAAGCACTCGCAGCTTCTCCCACTGCGGCTGCAGAGGTGCATTATTCCAGCTGTGGGGTTTTATTCCAGCTGTGGGTTTTTATTCCAGCTGTGGGGTTTTCATTCCAGCTGTGGGGTTTTTATTCCAGCTGTGGGGTTTTATCCCAGCTGTGGGTTTTTATTCTAGCTGTGGGTTTTCATTCCACCTATGGGGTTTTTATTCCAGCTGTGGGTTTTTATCCCAGCTGAGGGTTTTTATCCCCGCTGTGGGTTTTTATTCCAGCTGAGGGTTTTTATCCCAGCTGTGGGTTTTTGTTCTAGCTATGGGTTTTTGTTCTAGCTATGGGTTTTTGTTCTAGCTATGGGTTTTTATTCCAGCTGTGGGTTTTTTATTCCAGCTGTGGGGTTTTTATTCCAGCTGGGGGGTTTTATTCCAGCTGTGGGTTTTTATCCCAGCTGTGGGTTTTCATTCCAGCTGTTTTTATCCCAGCTGTGGGTTTTTATTCCAGCGGCGGAGCGGGCGCAGGGCGGTGCAGTGCGCGGCGCGGCCGCCTGAGGGCGCCGGGGCCCCGCGGTCAGCGCGGCCCCGGGGAGCGGCGGCTCCGCGGGATTTCCATCGCTCGGGAGAAGAAATACCCCGCAAAATCCCCCTGTCTGCCCCTCCGAACGGCCTCGGCCCGCTGGGGACCGGGCAGAAAACAGCCACAGGCTGCCAGTGAACCACCGCCAGCAGCACATGGGGGTGGGGGTGATTTCCACACAGTTTTGTGAAGAATTTAAGCCTGTGAGCCGTGACGACGCAAGCCAGAAATTTGGCCCGCTCCAAGGCCACAGGTACTGAAGAACATCCATGTCTATGTCTACGCTTTATTGCTGGATTATTTTAAAAATCAGTTCGAATGCATTATGTTCACATAAAATAGGCTGTACGAACCCCTGTAGGATCAAGGTATAAATTCGTCTGTCAGCATCCAGGGATATGCTCTTTTGACTGGGAGAAACGGATATTATAAAAATCTCGCAGAAAATAAATTTTATTTCAATGTCTAGGATTAAGCGAACCTTTTGCCCTATTGAAACATACCCCTCTGTAGCAGTGCTGCAAATAACTTGTCAGGCAATTTGATGTACTCAGTGATGGATTCGCTCTCCAAGTGGGTATTTTAAAACACAATTTTTAATAACAACAGCGTTGCACAAACCACTCAATTTTGTCCTATTCACTAATGCCAGTACCGGCTAAGAAAACGGGACGCTTTGGATCGTAACTCGAGACCCAAAGGCCAGTTCAGTTCAAGCCNATGACCTCACTCCTTGCCTTCCCATTGGCCAGCTATATTAAGAAAGTCGCGAGCGCCTTTAAATAGCGGCGCCGGGCGGCAGCTTGCGGCAGTGGCTGTGTGGAGCCGGTGGTGTGTGGGTGTCTGCGGCGGGGACGAGAACCGGCGGCACCGCTTCCACCGCAGAGCTCCGGGGCCGGCGGCGCTGCCCTGCGGCCGTAGCGCTCCCCCGAGGCAGGGTACGGAGGCGCGGTGCCGGTGCGCGAAGAGAGCCGGGCGCGCCCGCCTGCCTGCGCGGGCCGGCTCGCCACGGTGCCCTGTGAGAAGCGAGAGGGAGCGGGAGGCGGCGGCCGCGGCGAGGAAGGCGCTGCCATCGTCCTGCTGCACGGCAAGGCCAGCTTGGCGAGCCTGGCCATGGCCGCCATCCGCAAGAAGCTGGTGGTGGTGGGGGACGGTGCCTGTGGCAAGACTTGCCTCCTCATCGTCTTCAGCAAGGACGAGTTCCCCGAGGTGTACGTGCCCACCGTCTTCGAGAACTACGTGGCCGACATCGAGGTGGACGGCAAGCAGGTGGAGCTGGCCCTGTGGGACACGGCCGGCCAGG
>VYZR01095826.1:10776-26941 GCA_013400675.1 Oxylabes madagascariensis
CACATCTGTTATTCTTTGGGGTTTTTGAAATGTTTTTAACATCTTGTTTTGTTCAAGTTACTGTAAAAAACTCAGGATAGACACTTCTATTCTTTCCATCAGCTTTGTAACAAATTATGAATACTCAATACCCTAAAACATGATAATTTATTTAATGTAGCCCTAAATAAACTAAAAAAAATGAAATAGCAAGCTTCCAGATACATGTACTTATCTACAAAGCACATCACAATCTGTGACCACCTGTTTCAGCACAGCTTTATAATTACGTGTCTCAATCCAGCAGCACAGGTAGAAGTCAAAAAGTACACAAAGTTCAGCAAACACGTGAGCATTGTGCAACAACTGCCATATTATCCAACTAAATTAATTCACCCCTTGCTCTCCATTTCCTTTCTAGATGCTGATGTTTAATCTACACAAGCTTACACTGAAACTTTAAAGCAAGTCCAACAACAGGAAGATACTTTGATGGACACTCCTCCATCACTAACTGCTGAGGAAAAAAAAATCTTTTTCTTCAACTCTTACAATTAATTTTTTGAAAAACAACTTGAAAATTCCCATTGCAGAATATATCTTTTAGTTAGGAATGAATCTGCACCAGAATAACCTTTTAGCAACCACATTTTTTTCCAAGAGCAGTCCTTGCGACGGTTTTTACTCATAGTAACTAGGCTAAAATTATACCAGTATTTTCCCAAACAAAGGTAACCCAGAAAAAGTATGACTTTTTTAGTAATAAAACATATATATACACATATATGTTTTAAAGAAACAAACCAAGGATAAACAATATAGCCTGAAGCCATATTCACCATCACCTGAAGCCATCACCAACACTGAAAGAACCAGTCTTCTTTCCCTCAGTCACATCCTATACCATCCCAGGCACCCACAAAGTCTTACAAAGAAACAAATACACATCAAAAGTAAGACACAATAAAGAAAAAAAGGGCCAAAACTTCATTTTAGCTAAAATTACTTTCTTCCTCTCCCATACATTGATGCTCTGTTTGGCATAAGGGATGGGGAGAAATACACGACTTAACTCTGTTAGAGCACTGCTACTTTGATGCAATTATGAAACTTCAGTTCAAGACACAAAGCTGAACAATTAACCTTTTATAAAGGCCTTATTAGCTCTGGAATGAACATCAAGGAGGTAAAGTCATTTTGACAAATCCGGTTTACAAAGTCAATTACCTGCTTGCTTGGTTTATCAAAGCTGAGGTAATGAAATTATGGGACAGTTCACAGGGTGTCTAGCACACGACAGCAAAACCCTCCCAAATATTAGCATCAACCCCCACTACAGGATGCAGCAACACTTCATATGGACTCTTTCAGAATGCCTGGAAAAAGTAGGTTTAGATACTCAGGAAACAAAAGCAGCTCAATTTTTTCTCAGGACTTTAGAGACATAAGCTACATCATGCTGTTCTTCCAGACAGTAGTATTGAAAAGGCTTTCCAAAAGTTTATTATAAGAAGAACTAAAAGCAAAATGTTAATGGCTTGCCAAAAACCACTCTACTACAAATCTGACATTAGGTAACACATTTAGAGTTTCCTCGAAGTAGTAAAGCAATATAGATCCAGTCTTACATTCCAATCTTCACTACGGCAAAAACAAACACTGAGCATTTACTACAAAACTAGAGCACAGAACAAACCCTAAGATATTACAGGCCATCAGCAATTCCCAGATTTTTGCTGTAGTTCTCCCTCCTCTGGCACTCTGTCCTGTATCATATACCAGTAATTCATGGCAGCACATCTGTAGATGGAAGCAGCAGGCACCAACGGCCTGTCCTTCCTGCAGTGAGCATTTCACCCTTGCGTCAAGCCAGCTCCAGTCTGCTCTTACAACACCATGTGGCTGAGGCTCCTCTTCCAACTCAGTTTTTACCAAAAAAGGAATCTGCTCTGTCTTTTGGATGCTCTGGTTTGCATTGCAAAGGGGTCATGAACTGAAGAGGACAAGCATCTGATTTGCTTCAAAAGCTCCCCGATCTGGTCTTCTTCACTCCTGCAGCTGGAGCTGAAAGAGCTCGCCAGTACAACTGCACCTCACCAAGTCCACTAGGGGTGACAAAGGCTGGGTTCTCCAGCACAGGTAGGGCAAAACAATTCCAGAACAAAAATGTTACTTGGTCCTATACATAGAGGGCAGAGGTCTTATTCTCTTTGGTCCAATACTATGCCTCAGTACTGGAAACTCCACTCTAAACTAGCATCAAAATAACATCTCATATCAACATTCAGATATTTCTGCTCGTCAAAGGAAGCAGGAGTTATTAGTGTTGGAAGATTTCTCTTCTGAAGACACAGGCCTTCTCTTAGCTTCTGAAATAAGTGGTTTTGCTGGTTTTTTAGACTAGTGAATTACTCTGGAAACAAGAAGCAGTGGCTAAACAATTAGTATTTTTCATCATCACAAGGTTTTAATTTATTTCTGAAATTTTGTTCACATGCTGGAACAGGCATGGTTAAAAACATACAAAAAGCCGTGAGAAAAATACTGAGAGGCTTTTGCTGGAAATTACTTGCCTAAGAGCCATACACTTAAACAATTTGAACATCACAACGTTATACTACATAGCAGATTTACTTCATAAGAACTAACTTAGTAGATCAACATTAGTCCCAAATGATGATCTGCATGACACCTCAATTCTTTGTTTAAACAGAGCCTGCAGAACAGAACTCAATCGAGAGACTGTAGGCACGCCATTAATGCGTACGCTAAAAACTGGACTACATTCACATTTTAAAATCCATTAACACAATTATGAGGCAGAAATTGTTCTTCCATCTCCCTTCATTTCCATTGGTGATTTTCACTTAGTTGACTCATTTCTTTGCACCAACAGCATAACAAAATCTACCTTTTACTTTGGAAAGTATGGTTTGACATAGCTTTGCAAAAATCTAGCACTGAAAGCAGAATAACATGCAGCAGGTCCTCCATATACTGGATAATGCTGGCTACATGGAAAGAAATTAGTAAGATATTTACTAATGGCAGGCCTATTTGGAAACTGGGCGAAATCCATACAGCCATATTCCAAAGTCAGGTTTTAATTTTCTGCCATTTTGTAAGGATAGCTGAGGATCAACTAAGTAAGGCTAGTAAAATGCTTTCAAGTTTGACAGCATTTCTACAGCTTTTCCTGCTTCTGTCAGCCCCCCGAAAGCGATATTAACATCACAGAGTGTCCCTGCTGGCCATACCATTCTGCACAGCATCTCAGGCAAGTCACAATCGTTTTCTCAAGAAGCAGCTTTCAAGAACTACGAAGGAAGTAAAGCACTGTTTAAGAGAAAAAGCGATTTTCTCCCCCACTGCCTCCCACCCTTTACCAGAACAAAAATAAACCAAAAATCTTGAGGTTTGGAAAAAGGTTACAGAAGTAATATTCTCTCTCTGATCCCCCACTCCTCAAGAACAACCCAAATATTACAAAACATCTTCAACAACAGTAATGCCTCCCTCTTGCAACAGAGCGCAGGAAGCGGAGGCAGAGGAACCTTTCCTTTCAGGAGAGAGAACTAACTCCTCAGTTGTACAACAGGTAGTAAGCACCTGGAGGGTAGAGACCAATCCTCCAAAGAGGTTCCCCAGCCAGGGCCCTGCCAGAAGCCACAGGCACGTCTGGCAGCAACCAAGACTGTGAACAGCTGTGATTTAGCACCAAAACAACATTTGTTCTATCCTACTCCTTACTAGAAGGTACAGGATTGAGATTTCACTGCTAGGTATTTCTTTTACACATAAAACTAAGTCAAGCAGAAGCTGGCAAGCCATTTAAAATGGCATTAAAGCCACTAAGTAACCACCAGATACCGAATGTATAAAGATGCAAGGAACAAAGGGACTCTTCTCAGATTGCAAAGCACAAGTGTTCTTAAGAGGTAGATTTCTGCAATGGGAAACAGAATCAAGCAACTCTGTTTTACTCAGCACTTACCACCCAGCCTTTAAACACAAATTCTACAGCCTTTTTAATCTCAGAACTGCTGTTAAAAATGTGTTCCTGTGCAGCCTGTATACCAAAACGCCTTCTCCTTCCAAGAATAGAGGGATGCAGGAAAGACTAAGTGGAAAATTACTTTGAAATTATATTCTGAACTAGTCAAAGAAACTTTATAACACTGTTCAGGGATACAAAGCATCACCCCCAAGGGTGAAACAGAAATGTAGCCCTTCGGATATTTAACTGATTGGCAACGGGGAAAAAAATAAATACCCATTTTCGCACTCGCTGTGACCTTATGGCACATAAAAGCTGAGCCCGGTAACTTTTCCTCTTTGTCCCCAACTCAATAGCTTGTTCTTTCCCCACGATCAAAATTTAGGTCATCCACCCTGAGACACTCCGGGAAGACAAGGGAAAGCCCAAACCCCACACAAAGCCGCGGACCCCGGCGCGGCGATGACTCTGCAGGAGCCGCGGCGCGGAGCGGGGCGCGCTCCGGGGGCGGCGGCCCCGGGACCCTTCCCCGGCCCCGGTACCGCTAAATGGCCGCCGGCGAGCGCAGCGCGGGGCCGCCGCCCCTCCGNCAGGTAGTAGGTGGCGGGGATGACGATGAGCCCCACGAAGCTGGTGAGGAAGTAGAAGAACGTGTTGCCGCTGTCGTCGTACTGGAACTGCTGCCCCGCCATGGCCGCGCCGGCCGCCCGTCCCCGCCGCCGCTGCCGCCGGTGGCCCCCGGTGTCGCCGCCCCGGGATCCCGCGAGATCGCAGGCTCGCTGGCCGCCCGCCCCTTCCCGGGCCGCGCAAGGAGACGTGTCACTGCTCAGCCACCATAGCCCGAGCGGCGTCACGGCCCGCCCCCACAGGGACCCCCGCCCCGCCGCGCATTGGCTCGGCACAAAGCCCCGCCCCGCAGGAATCCCTAAATCCCGGGATCTGGCATCCGGGGGATCGCGGCCTGGGCCGCGCTGCTGTGCGGAGCCGCTGGGTGCCTGGGCTAACGTCCCTGCTAAACCAGGGTTGTCTCAAAGCACCTGTCACAGTATCACCGGTTCGTTAAGGCTGGAGGAGATTTCTGGATCTCGTCCAAACCCCCCTGCAAGGAGCAGGTGACAGCACGTAGAGCTGGTGACACAGGAACCCGCCCAAGTGGATTTGGGATGTCTCTAGAGAGGCAGAATGAATCCACGACCTGCCCGGGCAGCCTGTTCCAGTGCTCTGCGACCCTCCATGTAAAGTTCTTCCTCATGTTGAGGTGGAACTTCTTGTGTTTTAGTTTGTGGCCATCCTCACTCTGTCACGGGGCACCACAGAAAGGAGTCTGACACCATCCTCTTGACAAATGCCATTGAGAAATGAATATGCATTGATGAGATCCACTCTCAGTCTTCTCCAGACTAAACAGACCCAGCTCCTTCAGTCTCTCCTCATAAGAGAAATGCTCCAGACTCCTCATCACCTCTGCTGGACCCTCTTTAGTAGCTCTTTGTGTCTCTGGTACTGAGAAACCCAAAACTGGACACAGCACTCCAGATGTGGCCTGACTAGGGATGAGTAGAGAGGCAGGATCATCTCTCTTTAACTGCTTGACCACACTCTTCCCAGTACACTCCAGGGTACCACTGGCACTCCTGGCCACAAGGGTGCTGCCAGCTCATGGTCACCTTGTCATCCACCAAGAGTCCCAGGTCCTCCTCTGCAGAGATGTCCTCTAGCACATCAGTCCTCAGCATGTACTGGTACTTGAGGTTATTCCTCCCCAGGTGCAGTATTCTACACTTGCCCTTGTCGAACCTCGTGAGGGTTCTCTCCACCTTATTCTCCAGCCTATCAAGGTCTTTCTGAATCCATTCAGCAGGACAGGATTGCATCCATATGGTTCTTGAGTATCTCCAGTGAGGGAGACCACGACTTCTCTGGGCAATCTGTTCCAGTGCTCAGTCACCCGCACATAAAGACATTCTGACTCATGTTTGTGTGGAACTTCCTGTGCATCAGTTTCTGCCTGTTGCCTCTTGTTCTGCTCTCAACAAGAAGAGCCCGGGAACAGGAAAGTATTTCAGGCATTTCACAGTTCTCAGAANAGGAATCCCTAAATCCCGAGATCTGGCATCCGGGGGATCGCGGCCTGGGCCGCGCTGCTGTGCGGAGCCGCTGGGTGCCTGGGCTAACGTCCCTGCTAAACCAGGGTTGTCTCAAAGCACCTGTCACAGTATCACCGGTTCGTTAAGGCTGGAGGAGATTTCTGGATCTCGTCCAAACCCCCCTGCAAGGAGCAGGTGACAGCACGTAGAGCTGGTGACACAGGAACCCGCCCAAGTGGATTTGGGATGTCTCTAGAGAGGCAGAATGAATCCACGACCTGCCCGGGCAGCCTGTTCCAGTGCTCTGCGACCCTCCATGTAAAGTTCTTCCTCATGTTGAGGTGGAACTTCTTGTGTTTTAGTTTGTGGCCATCCTCACTCTGTCACGGGGCACCACAGAAAGGAGTCTGACACCATCCTCTTGACAAATGCCATTGAGAAATGAATATGCATTGATGAGATCCACTCTCAGTCTTCTCCAGACTAAACAGACCCAGCTCCTTCAGTCTCTCCTCATAAGAGAAATGCTCCAGACTCCTCATCACCTCTGCTGGACCCTCTTTAGTAGCTCTTTGTGTCTCTGGTACTGAGAAACCCAAAACTGGACACAGCACTCCAGATGTGGCCTGACTAGGGATGAGTAGAGAGGCAGGATCATCTCTCTTGACCTGCTTGACCACACTCTTCCCAGTGCACTCCAGGGTACCACTGGCACTCCTGGCCACAAGGGTGCTGCCAGCTCATGGTCACCTTGTCATCCACCAAGAGTCCCAGGTCCTCCTCTGCAGAGATGTCCTCTAGCACATCAGTCCTCAGCATGTACTGGTACTTGAGGTTATTCCTCCCCAGGTGCAGTATTCTACACTTGCCCTTGTCGAACCTCGTGAGGGTTCTCTCCACCTTATTCTCCAGCCTATCAAGGTCTTTCTGAATCCATTCAGCAGGACAGGATTGCATCCATATGGTTCTTGAGTATCTCCAGTGAGGGAGACCACGACTTCTCTGGGCAATCTGTTCCAGTGCTCAGTCACCCGCACATAAAGACATTCTGACTCATGTTTGTGTGGAACTTCCTGTGCATCAGTTTCTGCCTGTTGCCTCTTGTTCTGCTCTCAACAAGAAGAGCCCGGGAACAGGAAAGTATTTCAGGCATTTCACAGTTCTCAGAATTTGGAGGGTGGACCCTCAGCAAACATGTGACAGCAAACATTTAAAATGTGTCTAATTCCAAATTTAGTTGCAGGGATGATCATGCTCTACAAGGACTTTGGCCCTAAAGGTGTGAAATCAAAAAGCAGGTACTGTGATGGTCCTATTCACACCATTAATGGCAAGTTACCTCTTTGAGGTGGACAAGATTGCTGATCATGCCCGTTTGTGAGAGTATGTCCATCTCTACAGATTCACAGTCCAGTGTACAGCCACTCGTAACTGTGATTCTATAAAAATCTCACATCTTCAGTTCTTATAAGTTCAGGCTATGGGAAACTGTGACACAGAAATGGTGATGGCATCCCATGCAAGAGAAGCATTAGGCATACCTTAGAAAGAAGTTCTGTCCCAACATTAATGAAGACTGATGTGGGCAGTGGAGAGAAAGGTAACTCAATGCCACAACCAATGAGTAGCACCAAATGTCCTGGTGCCATGATACAGCAATCTGTGAATGGACAAAATCTCTAGTTTTTCTTGAAAATGATTTTGTGTTAATTATTTTTTTTAAATAAAAAATTCTATTTTTTTCATTGATACACTCTGTAATTGCTTCTGGTTAGATCCTTGTAGGGTTCATAGCCAAAGTTTAAGATATTTCCTTCTATGTCTTTTGCTATATACCCTGAGTATTTTACACTCCCTGCAGTGATGGCAACTCTTGCAATAGATGTTTTGGAAGATCCCTGAATGCTTTAAAACATATCTCCCTCTGGGTTTCTAGTCCTTAATGTTTTACAGCGAGGCAGTGGAAAGCTACTGTGCACAGTAATGAAGATGTGACAGGTAAAAACCTACACATGTAATCAGACCAGTTTTGTAAGCAGAGGAAATGCTCTTCCTCCAGCTGTGTTCATTTGCTGAGTTTGCTACTTCAGGCAGATAAAGGAACAGAGCTTTCACAGAGCATAATGTTCCTGCAGGTTTTGTGAAAGCAGCCTGTTAGATGAGGAAGGCTCGTGAGGGCACCAGCTTGAAGCATGAGCAGTGGGTGAGCCAAGATCTTACAAGGCACTGTAAAATACACACAGGAAGCAGTGTAAGTAAGTGCCCTGTTGAAAATCTCTGGTCAATGCATTCAGCAGATCACAGGAGCCAGATCAGGAGGAAAGCAGGCACTGCTCCTGTTGCAGATCATCAGCTAGTTTCTTAATGCCATTGTTTTGGAACCCAGTTACAGATTTTCTATCTGTTGTTGGCAGCATCTCTCCTTTGCCCCATTTGTGTTTTAGGGGATTGGTTGCCTGTGGCATTAACTGACCTGGTGAGGGAATCATAAGGGGCTCCTTTCAGCCTTATCCTGTCTCTGCTTTCTCCCTGCCAGCCTGTTCCAGCTACTAGCCAGGAACCACTGGAAAAGAGGGTGGAGAAAAATAATTCCTGTCATCAGCTCCAGTAAGCAGGTTTCCCCAGCTAGAAGGGGGGATGCTGTGTAACTGAACAGTAGTGAGCAGAGACCATTCTAACCTAAACCCCTATGGTTTATTTGAGTGCCATTCCTTACATACTCAATTTCCCTACAAGAAGTGACGTGATCCCTTGCTTCCCAGGAAAAAGGGAAAGCAATGTTTCTTTTTCCACTCATGGCCTGTCTGGAAGGTCACCCAGGTAAAAACAACTCCAGCTCCTTGGCTTTAAGCAGCAATGTGGTCCACTGCAGGTGAAGATAACATTATGGGATATCTTGATTAGATAACTATTTGTAACCTAGAGGAATCTGATCTTCCCAAAATGCTCTCAAAATACTTTAAGGACCTGTTATGTCAATTCACAAAAGTGCCCTTTGTTTGCAACACAGCCCTGTCATGCTACTAGCAGTCATTGTGAGCTCTTCCACATGAGCAGGGTCTGCACAGGTGGATTCTGCAGCCATGAGGGCTGCCCCAGCATCTCACAGTGCACTTCTGCCATCCGCCTGGCTTTCCTTCAGCACCCTACACTAGGTCCAAATTACTCAGTGTCACACAAGTGGTCATTTGCACAGTGGTTTCACAGCCACCGGCACCTCTCCTGCATATCCCCTGCTGGTGTTTCTGATCTCATGGGAGATTGTCAGCTGCTGATTGCCTCTACCACACCTTCAGGCTTTCATCACAAAAGTGCAGCTGACTGAGTTCAATCCTACCTTAATCCCTAATCATACAAGCCAGGGACCCAAATTACTGGCAGAAGAAAGTGCGTTTTGACAAGGTCCCAAAATCTCAGTGGAAGAAAAGCAGTGACAAACCTGGTATGGTGCCAAAGATGACAATCAGACTGGTTTAGTGAGTAGGAATGGTGAAAGTTGGAACAATTCAGCTGCAATAGATACGTACTTTCCAAACAGAACAGAAGATTTTTATGACTGTAAAATGGAAATTAAAACCTAGCAGATATGCTTTACGCTGTGGGAATTTGTGTCCCACATGACATGACCTTCTAAATCTTCTGTGAGGTGATGGACTGCTTTCCCACAGCTGACAGTCTGGAGAGCAGGGATCTCAGGAGGTAATGACTGGCCGGCAGATGGTGCTGTGGAAATTAGGCATAGCAGGCACCGTGACAGGGCTCGGCTCTAGGCTTAGGCGGAATCTGTAAGTAGAAAATAGACTCGTCTATGAAGTCCTTTTTATTAACAGTGCTCCGGATCAAACTAGGCACCTCCGACGATGGACCCAAACAAAGAAATCCTTTGGCAATTATTCCATTACAATCTAAGTTCACCCCTCATGTGACAGCTAGCACCAATGGTAATACTGGAGTCTGGGGTCTTCTCACTTTTTATTGATTTTCTTGCTGTTTTGTTGGTAGGCAGTTCTAAGTGGGCATCTCCTTAGACAATATACAGTGGTTCTGTATCCTGTTTCACATCCTCTTAGGTGGTTTTCTTCTGGGTCTGTAGTTAGCTACTTGGCATGCTGTAATATGGATGTCACAACACATATACCACAATCTACAGGCTTTACATATTCCAGCTCTTAATGTTTGAACTGCTAGTGCTAAATTGAAACTAACATTTTGTACAACAGTTTTCCCTTTGTTTTTATAAACATTGCTCTTATATGGGAGCAGAATACCCTAAGGTGTTGAGTACAAGCAAGTATTACAAACCACCACACACATTTAATACAAACATTATTTCAAAGATCATAATAAAAATTAATAACCTGTAAATAATTAATTTTGTCCAAGCTCCTAATCTGGTACCCAGGAGGGGGAGCCAGTATTTCTTGCTGAATTGTTGGTGAAGAAGTGACCATATTTCTTGGAATCTTGCTGAAATGTTGTCCTATTATATTTTATGCATTAATTTTACTTGTTCCCACAACTTTGGACATTGGCTGAAGTCCTTCCACTCTGGTCATTGTAAATGCAACAACTGATATTGCTAATTGTGCATTCCTCCCCTTGTGAAACTAAGAAAATTAAACTGCTATCACTAGTGAGTGTTTATATCCACATAATGCAGGTATATCCATATAATCTATTTGCAATTTTTGGAATGGAAAAAAAATGCTCATGGTCGATTTCACAAATCAATTTTATATGTAATAATTTATGGCAGGTGGGACAGGTATAAGTAATTGTTTTTGCAGCTGCGAAGACACCCAGATCTGCCCATACTTGCTGTACTTGATTAGCCATTGCTTCCATTCTTCCCTGAGCTTCGTCATAGAACCACTCAGTAATCAGTTATTTCTTAAGTAAGACAAATTTTCCCCCTATTGTTCATATTCCTTCTTCAGACTTGCATTGCTTCCAACTTTTTCCACAGTTCCTTTTCTTCACTTGTCACATCTGACTGGTCATAATCCTTCTGGATGGTCAACATCATGCCATGAGCTCTTATCTGAAGTAACTGCCAAAATGTTCACTGCAGGTTGACAAACTGTGGCCTTTGCTGCTGCATCATTTAAGACATTCCCTTGGCTGATTGCAGTAGTGTACCCTGTACAGAATGGAGAGCAAACCACAGCAATTTCTTTGGGAAGTTGAATTGTGTCCAACAAGTCCCAAATTTCTGTTCCATTAGCCATGCCTTTACCTGAGGAGGTGGGACACCCCCGTTCTTTCCACAGTATGCCTATTGTGTGGCATATGCCAAAAGCATATGCCAAGAGCACACTTTGAATCCGTATAAATACTTACTTTCTGCTTCCCAGGCATTGCTGCTCAGGCTAAGGCAATTAACTCTGCCCCTTAAGCACTAACTCTTGCTGGAAGGGCTCTGCCATCTGCAACCTGCCACTGTTCCACAATTGTATAGCCTGGCTTTTGCTGCCTTTGTAAACAGTAGGATGATCCATCTGTGAATAAAACAAGACCTGGGTTTTGTCTGTCCGTGATATGCTCGTGCCTCACTAATAGTCTGGATTCCCATGTCACATCAGTGGAGCTCTTCCCCTTCTCCTGGTATTGGTAATAGTGTTGACAGTAGAGTCACACATCTACATTTAAAAGAGTTTGTATTTATGTGCACATTGCGGAGACATGGCTTGTGTCTTTAGTGATCCTGAAGTAATTCAACTTCATGTGGCACACAGATTGTAGTTGGGTGCCCTAATACTAAAGATTTAGTTTTTTCCCCCAGCGTAGCTGCCACTGGCATGGATCAAATGTATGTTGGAGCTCCAGCTGCCACCAGATCCAGTTGGACAGAATAAAATGCACAGGTCTTTGATGGGGTCCTAATTTCTGCATTAATACTCCACTAGCCACTCTCTTTTTTGTATATATATGCATGTCAAAAGGCTTTGTGTTGTCTGGAAGTCAAAAAGCTGGAGCCAAAACCAAGGACCCTTTACAGCTCTGAAGGATTTTTCCCATCCTGGCCCCCATGTAACAGGTTCTATTTCTTCATTTTTGGTTGTTTCTGTCAGAGATTGCATTAGTTCCCCTAATCCTGGTATCCATAGTTGGCAAAACCCAGCTGCACCTAAGAATCCTCATAGCTGGTTGTGGTTTTTTTTAACTGGCCAAAGAATTTCAATTATAACCTTTACCTTTATGTATCTATTACTTACTGTCCTTCCTTTAAAACAGATCCCAGTTATTCTACTCCCATTTGACACAGCTGGAGCTTGGATGGAGATGTGCCCTTGGTTGCTAAGGCAGTACATGAATGTTTAATATCTTTCAAACAGTCATTGCAATTTCTACTAGCTATTAGAAATAAATTATCTACATATTGCACTAAAACTGATCCACCAACTCAATATCCTTTGAATCTTTTAATATCTGAGAAAATATGGTGAAAGGCCCATTAAACTCCTCTTAGAGACAAGATCACATCAGCTGAAGTCTCTTCCAAATGAATGTGAACAAGGGGTGGCTTCCTTCATCTGTGGGAATACTGAAGAACACTGCAGTCAGATCAGTCACAGTAAAACGTAGCCCAGCGCATGATTTGCGAGATTGCAGGAGAAGAATCTGACACCGCGGAGTGTGAGACTTGCGGGTTAGTTGCTCTCAAATCTGGAATAAATTGAAACTCAGGATCCCCATCTTTATCTGATCCGATCCCCATCTTTTTCCAGCTGGTAACGTTGGGGTTTTATATGGGAATTCAGACACTTGCAAGAGTTCTTGGAGAAGGCGCTGATCTACTTGTTTTTGATTACTTTTCCCTGCTTCCCGGGGATGGGATGCTGCTCACAGCAGAGGGCGCGCCTCCCTTTGTTTTCAGGCGTATTTCGGCAGCTTCACGTCAGCTCCCGACTGACTCCGCATTTCCCTGGGCACCTCTTCCAGGGGTTTCGGTGTCTCCAGGTCGGGCTACTGAGCTTCAGATGTTACATATACCCCCGTGACTGTCAAATCAGGACTCCGAATGATAGATGTAATTGTACGTCCAGTGTTTGGAGGAGACCTCTTCCTAATAGAAAAGACAGGGACACTTCTGCTAATACAAATCTTCTCCACATCCCTTTACTTCCTATTTCTTATAGTAATTTCCACATCCCATGAACTTCGATATCCACAGTATTCTGAGTCCTTGCCTTCAGTCATTGCAGATTACTTCATGATTCCTCTCTTACATCTCCCATGACCAGTTCCCCATAACGCCCCCTTGTATGCAGTGGGCATTTTCTTTGCCAGTGACCAGGTTTCCCACAGTAATGACACTTTCCCCCTCATTTAATTACAAATCTTCTCTTCCCCTCCCCCAAATCTGCTATCTGACCTACCTCTGCCCTCTCTTCAAGGGGGAAATCCTTTCCTTCACCCTCTTAGTTGTAAACTCTTTGCCAGTACTGTCACTAAAAGACTAACCTCTCATTGCTTTTCCTGTTTCTTTTCCTTTGCAAATCCAGCTCTTTGTGTGTTTCTTCCCATCCATCACACATAAACGTGTAACACATAAACATAACCACAAAACTTGGGGTCTTTTGTAATGTCCCTCCTTGCCAACCAGCCACATGTCCTTTAAAATATTTCTGTATATCTGGAGTGACTTGATTAACAAATGCTCTTGCCACTAGCTCACTGTTAAAGTTCTGTGTGAACACATTCCTTTGTGTTTCGATAAATCCCACCATGGTCATCCACAATATCACTAAGGTGTTCCTCTAGCCTCTGCTTACATTCCTGTACTTTGGTCTAGTTCACTTCAGATTCTCCACAAGCTCTAATAGCTTCCACTAAATCATACCTCAGTTCAGGGCATCCCCTTCACTATGCTGGGTACATTCCCCTTACCTGTTCACCAAATTTGTCTGCCTTACTCTGATCAAGCCATGCACCACTTCTACCCTGCTTCTGAGCTGGAATTTGAACCCACTTGAAGACAGAATATCCAGAATTTAGTGGTGGAATTTTAGCACTCATCAGCCAGTGCCTCCTGTCCCCAAAGTTCTCAGGTGATGCCAGCAGCTGGACATTTGGAGACTGGAGCATCCAGTATCTAGTGGTGGATGCCTAGAGTCCCACTGGGTCCCCAAACTGCTATGGAAATTACACACAATAGCCAGACTTTCACCAAACCAATAAACTGGAAAGAGACTTTTCTACACAGTCCTTTTTATTAATAGCACTGCAGGCCAAGCTGGGTGCCTCCAAAGAGGGACCTTGAACAGAGAGATCCTTACAATCTAAATTCCCCACCCTTCATGCAACTGTTCCATAATATTGGGTTCTGGGATTTGCTGGTTTTGCATCATTTTCTTGCTGCTTCAATACTAAATGATCATCTTATCCAGTAATCAGTGCTTCTATATCCCATTTCACATCCTCTTATGGATGTTTTGGCCAATTCTGTAGTTAGCTATTTGGCATGTTTTAATATGGTTGTTATAATTCATGTGCCACAATCTCTAAGCTTTGTGCACTCTAGCTATTAATGTTTAAGCTGCTAGTACTAAATTTCTACTAGCTTTTTCTACAACAATGTCAATCCAACACAATGCTGGCACATTCTCCAGCACATGCTGCTGCCAAACTGGTCTGATGATAAGGTGAGGAATTTCCAGTGACTTGCCAGTTTTGTAGGTATACTAGTTCCCAATAAAATGCAGTGTAGCATTACGTAAGTCTAGCATATCTGGGCCATCAAAGAAACAAAAGAAGAAGGCTCTTTGTGTCTTTAGGTGAGAAAGAGAAAAGATAACAGGTTTACATGGCATACTTCATTGAAATGGGCTTTGCTAACAAAGCAGCTCTTTGTGAGGGCTTCAGAATAACCTGTCACCATGGAAAAGCTACAGACACCAGAAAGGTACCAGGATCTGCACTGTGTGTGGCTGGGATCCACCTCAGGCTGCCCAGCCATGTTGGGTGGGCTCGCAGTCCCTGTTCTGGTTCTGCTCCTGATCCACACTGCAAGCAGTGTCACATGGGAGTCTTTGTGTTTGACCCAGCTATTTTAGAAATGTTCTTTCTCTGTATCTATCCTGTGACACAAGACGGTCCAGTCTTCCAACTACTTCCAGTCAAAAACTTAATGTGACCACCCTGAAGAGCCACGAATCCAAAATAGATTTTCATGAAGGGAAACACACTATAGGAGGGAAGCTGCCCTCAGGTAGTTCCATGAAGGCAAGTGAGTGGGTGCACCCACTTCCTTGCAAACACCACTGCCCTTCTCACTGGCGCTTTTTATTGCTGCTATTTTATTTATTTCTGACAGAGAAGCCAGATTAAAACTGATGTACCAACGATCCACCTTGGGACCCCAGTGGACCTGCCTTCTTTAGGTTTGCCTATTGTTTTTGATGGGAATAAAACTAGTATTCTCCAGAGCCATAGAGGAGTTATAACGTGATCAGACAAGAAACAAAGGTCCCATGTTTTAACCTTTTCTTGAACTGCCCACAGGAGCATAGCTCCCTTTTGGCATTTCCCCATTCTTGCATAACCCAATGTCCAATTTGCTTCCTAACAAGAGTGAGAAAATATTTGTATCTTATTTTCCCTGGCACACTTCCTAACATTTTCATGCAATTTCCACAAATACCCCCATAGATCCTCTCCTGGGCAGGCACAAAGATTGTGCCAGACCAATAGGAATGGGATGGGGAAAGTGAAGGGGAAGAGCTGAAGGACAGGAACATGGAATTTTGTAGGATGGATGCCATAGTTTAACCCCACTTGGCCGCTGAAGGACAAGGTGAATCAATTGGTTTGCAGAGGGGAAAGATATGCAGCTGGCTTTATGTATTGCACAGTGAGATTCCTTATATAAACTGGGGAGCACTGCTCATGGTCTTGCTGAGCATCAGTCAGAAGGTGGTGTGCAATTGCTGTGTAAAACTGTGTGTCATCAGTACTATGGCTGCTCTGAGCACATTAACCCCATTACAGTAAAAACTACCCAGGAGAAGCACATCAGTGATGGAGCAAGGGCTGGATTCAGCTGGCAACTCTGTCCCATGCAGCCACTCACTCACTCACTGACTCACTCACTGACTCACTC